>CM028357.1:35903017-36129442 GCA_016618105.1 Dendrobium huoshanense
TTGTTAACATTAATTGTCCTTTATTTATAAAATTTTGGACTTTTTTGGCTTTGATGCTAAGTTTATCCTCCCTTATTAGTCTTTGTATTGAAAGCCCTTTTTTCTCCATTATTTTGAACGGTAAATGTCATGGTTTTTTTAAATCCTCTCATGGTTTGCGCCAAGGGGATCCTCTTTCTCCTGCTATTTTTATTCTTGCTGTTGATTATCTTTCTAGAGGTTTATCTGATTTGTTCAGTAAGTCTCATAGTATGTTCTTTAGAACTTTGGGGTGGTATTTAATATCTCTCATTTATGTTTTGCTGACGATTTCATCATTTTCATGAATGCTTCTAAAAATAAGGTTTCTAAAGTGTTGAGATTTTTTGAGCAATTTGAAGCGGTGAGTGGTCTTATATTTAATAAAGCCAAAAGTGGTTTTGTCATTTCTAAGAATGTGAACTATTATAGAGTGTTGGATATTAAGAACCTTTTGGGTTTTTCTCAAATTGATCTGCCTTTTAAGTACTTAGGTATTCCGTTATTCAAAGGTAGAAAGAAAACTTTTCTGTTTGATGATTTAATTTCCAAAGTGCTTAATCGTTTGTCTTCTGGGATTCTAATTTCTTGAGCTTTGGGGGTAGGTTGGTTCTTATTAAAGTGTTCTGGCTTCGTTTCCGGATTATTCTTTTCAAGTTCTTTTTCCTCCTAAGAGTGTGTGTTGAGAATTGATAGGATTTTCAACAAATTGTTTTGGAGGGGATCTTCTAGCAATTCGAAAATTCATTGGTCTTCGTGGGAAAAGTGTTGTGGGACTAAACCGGAAGGCGATCTTGGTTGCAAGTCTATGTCAGATTTGGCTCTTGCTTTTTCTTTTAAACTGTGGTATAATTTCAGGGCTAATGGCACTTTGTGGCGAAGTTTATGCAGGAGAAGTATTGTGGGTTCTCCATCCGTCCCTATGTAACTTCTCTAAAGGGCATTCTAAAGTATGGCAACGTATGGTTCAGATTAAATGGAAAATTGAACCTTGTTTAGCTTGGGGCCTTGGGGTTGGTAACATTTATTTTTGACAAGATCGTTGGATTAATGGTTCTTCCATTGAGTCTCTTTTGAATACTGTTTCTTTGAGTTCTGTTAAAGTAATTCTTTATGCGGATAATAGCTGGGATATGGAGAAACTTTCTTCTGTTCTCCCCGGTTTCTATTTGTAATTTGATTTTCAACATTCCTCTTAATTGTGAGGTGTTGACCTCATTTTTGTATGAGGTCACTAAGACCCATCCAAAATCCAGATTTAATCCTAGACCTTAGGATCCACTCTAGACCTTAGGATCTTTCCTAGAAATAGACCTTAGAGCCTATTCTAGAGCCCAGGATCCCTTTAAATCCTAGATCTTAGAACTCTCTTAGATCTTAGAATCACTCCAACTTCAAATCAACCTCCACCTTTGATCACCCTCAATCTTAAATCAATTCCTATATTTAATCCATTTTAATTTCAATTTGACTCTTTCATGTGACCAATTTGAATCTCAAACTCTATCCAATTCAAGTCCAAATCAATTCAAACTTCAAATCAAATCCAAACCCAGAGTTTAAGCTCAAATTCAAAGTCTTAGGGCCTGTCCTAAACCCCTTTTCAGAGATTTTTCAAACATCTCAAAACCCAGTCAAATGGCCTCTGATTCAGGGTCTATCACTTGCAAAGTGATAAGACATGTCTCTAAAGGCTACCCTCCAATTTTGAGCTCATTCTGAGGTCTCTAACCCCAGAATCTGAATTAAAATTCAAAGGCTGTAAAACCTTCAAATATTTACAGCCTATGCCACTGAGCCTAACCCCTTTGAGATCTTGACCTTGGAACCCTTATCCAAGCCTCCAATCACTTCCAGATCCTTGATTTTAACCCATTGAGCAGTAAACTGCATTTTTCAAACCCTTTTTGACCTTAGTGACCAATAGGTCAAAATTGACCTAAACACCCCTATGGGGCTCAAATGGGGATTTCAAACCAAATGAGCTCCAAATGGGATGCAACCACCTTTGACAAATTTCAAATGTCATTTCAAATCTTTTGAACCCATTTCCAACCCTTGAGTCAACCTGGTTGACCAAGTCAACTGGTTTGACCCAAGAGGCCCTTTAAGGATCCAAACATGTGTTTTGACCCAAATGACCTCTTTAAGTCACCCAACCACTTCCATTGACCTCAAAATATCATTTCAAACCTGTTGAGCCCAAACCCAGACCCTGGGTCAACCTGGTTGACCAAGTCAACCCAGGTTGACCAAACAGGCCCTTAGGGGCTCAAATGGGGATTTTGGTCAATTTGACCTCCTCAGACCTAAGAACCACCCTCAATGGTCTTAAAATATCTTTTCAAATTTGTCCAGCCCAGATTCACCCATTGGGTCAGCCTGGTTGACCCAGTCAACTTAGGTTGACCCATTAGCTCTTAGAGGGTCTAAATGGGTTAAATCAACTCATCTGACCTCTTCAACCCTGTTACCCATTCAAATCAATTCTTGGATAAGACTCAAGTGTCACTTGACATTTGGTCAACTTGACTCAACTTAAGTTGACCAAGTCAACCCTCAATCCTTAGTGACATTGGCTCCCATTTTCCCTACCCTTGACTTTTGACTTTTGACTCTTAATCAAACCATCCTAAATGACCTTTTACCTCTCCAAATGCCACATCACTAACTTTGACCTAGTTGACTGGTCAAACCAAGTCAACAAAGCCCTAAATCCCTCTTTGAATTGGTCAAACCTTCTATTTAATTTCAAGGAGTGTGAGATTAGCCTTGGAAGCCCTCCCATTGGCTGCTCCTACTTCCCCTCATGCCATGTCAGCACCCATTGACCAGTTGACTGGTCAACTTGGTCAAACTCAAGCCTAAATCCCTTCTAGAAGGCTTTATCACATGTTAAACTCCTTTCCCTTGATTTAAGCTGTCCAAAGCCGACCCACTAGTGCCCTAAAGCTCTCTAATAGGCCCCTTAACCGAGCTCTGCCCCTGGTTTAGCCATAAATGGCAATCCCTCTCCTCCACTCATCCCAAGCCACCCAATAGGATTGAGGCGTGCCCAGCCTTTGGGTCAGCCTCCTGGCTGTCCCAGGGACACTTGGCAACATCCAAGAACCTGGTGAGTCGATCCTAGCCGTCCAATCTAGCCCAGCCCGTTTGAATAGGGAGAAAGGCACCTTTTGAGGTTGATTGATCAAGGCAGCTTCTCTCTCCAACCCTAGCCTCCCAGACCGAGCTCTCAGTTCGTTTCGAACCTCCAGAGCTTCCTCTACCTTCCCACTACAAAGTCCAAGTGGTTGCACGTCACCGGCGGCGAGTTCTCCGGCGAAACCACCACCTAGACCGTCCCAAGCTTCTAGCAGTCGATCCAGACGTGTTCGAGCTCGGATTTCTGCTGGGGATCTTCACTTGGACAATCTACAAGCTCATCAATCCAGAACTTCCGAAGATCTAACGGTATAACTCCCTAAAACCCTAGATCTAGGTCACACTAGTTAGATTTAAATAGCTTCATGATTTTAGGGTGTTAGCTAAAACTAATTATTCCCCACGATTTCTGTTCATCCCCTTAATCTACATTTAAAATTTCAAGTGAAATGGTCGATCCGATCGAGAGAACGAAGCGAAATAGGTTTTCTAGGGCGTCACTCACGATCTCCGGCGAGTGTACGTTTTCTGGACCGTTGATCGTTCGATCAACGGTCCAGATCGAGCCCTTCCGCGGTCTGATCCGACCGCGCTTTCGATCTCTCGCTCGATCAGCCGTCCGGCGAGATCTAGGCCGTCCATTCGGAATAGCGGGATCGAATCTCCGCCGTCTGATCTTCTCCTGGTGAGATCAGACCGCGGGATCTGATCTCAGCCGTTGGATCGAACCCGCGGTTAATCCAACGGCTATTACGCGCCGCTGACGTGGTTAAGTGAAAACCGCGTGAAGCGGCCCGCGGCCGACGCGTGTCCCCCGCCGCCGCGCGGTTTCGAGCCCGCCAATCCCAGTGCGCCGCGTGTCTGACCGCCGCCGTTTAATTAAGAATAATGGATTTTAATTAGTTTTAATTGCTGAAACTTTAATAAATCATAGTAAATTAAATATATAACCAAAAATTAAGTATAATATATCAAACTTTTCAGAATTATATCTAGTTTATTTTAAAAATAAAATCAGTTTATTTTGACTATTATTTTACTGGCAATTTAAGAAATACAGAAATGTGTATTTCATTTTTAATTAATTATATACAAAGTATTTTTATCTGAAATTTGTCATGCATGTTGTTGAATGCATGGCTGGTCTCCTGAAAAATTTTCAATACTGTTTGAATAGGTTTTGAAGGTATTTTGAATTATTGAAGTATTTTCATCCTTTTTATATTTAATTAAATATTAAGTATTTAAAAAATTGTAAGAAATATATTTTAGTACTTCCAAACTTCTATGGAGATCAGTGGTTCATTCAACCCATTAACATGTATTTTGATAATATATTTGATTATTTTATAATATATATTTCTATTTATATATATAAATTCATTTATGTTATGTATTTTAATATATATTTTGAAACTATGTACATCTAAATCCTTAAGTGTTCAAGATTTCATTTGAGATCTTATATGTTGATTGAGCATGTTTGAATGGAATTAATGGGGATGTTTAGTGGATAATCATTCCTTGATTATTCACTAATCTTGTCTTAATTAAGTTAATTAGCTAATTGCATGTTTAAGGTGCACACACCACTTAGTCTAAGGCTCTCCTAGATTTAGGTGTTGAATATGTTTATGTGATTCATGCATGTCTTATGTATTGAGTATGAGGGTTAGTTCAAACATTGATTCAAGCCCATCAAAATTAGTGACATGATTAAGGACAATAATTAAGGACCCATGTATAGAAAACTTAGAAAAATTTCAATAATTAGGATTCACTTCCCCTTGAGTTGAAACTTTGAACATTTGAACTTAGTGACATCCTCAGCCCCTAGGGAAATTTTCATTGATTTTTGAGGTCATTAGGTCCCCTAATTAATTTTCTAAGTCTTAAACCCTTGATTAAGCCTTTAAAACTTCTAAAAATTGTAATAAATCCAATTTAAATCCAAAAATTACATATAAACCCTCAAACTGACCAGAATTCAGTCCTTAATCTGTGATAATTAAAAGCCCTTTGATTTGACAGCAATTTAAACCCTAATTTAATTTTAAGTGAAAACCAATATTTAATTAAGATAATTAATTAATAATAATATAAAAATCCAAGAATCTCCCAAACACTTGGGGATCCCTCCTTAGGTTGTTCCTGACCTTTGGAGGTGTTTTCAAGAGATTTGGAATTTGTTTGAAGCAAAATCACAAAAGAGGCCCTCTAATTTAGAAATTCCTAAATTTCATTAAAATGTCCAAACTTCGATAATTCATAACTAATTCAAATAAAATCCAAATTGATTAAACTCACTTGCATTCAACTCATAGTGATATCTAGTATTTATTAAAAATATAAAACTCCAGAAATTTGCAATATTTTAAAAAGTCAACAAATTGGTCAAATCGTAGTTAAAACTAGTTCAAAACTTCAAACCTCCATAATAAAATGTAGAAAAATCCGATTTCAACGTACTTACCTTCTAACTGATCGTAGTAAGGTCTAGTATTTTAATAAAATATAAACATTCCAGAATTTGAGCTTAATCATAAAGTCAATTTTCAACCCCTTAATTAAATCATTAAAATATTCTAAAAATTCATAAAGCTCAAATCACTCTAAAACTCAGAAAATATTGGTTTAATGCTTAAAACACTTAACAAACCCTTCAAAACACAACAACCACCCTAAAGTTGAAGTTTATTGGCTGGACTACTCCGGGCTGCGGGGCTAAGTGTCCTAAGGAGGCTGGTTCCTCGAGCCTGGTGGCACAACGCCACGAATGAATTCTAAAGGGTGTCAAACCTTAAAATTGATTAATTTTTAATTATTTAACATCTTAAAAATCTCTAATTCAATCACATTAATTTGGTTTATCGGCTGGACTACTCCGGGCTGCGGGGCTAAGTGTCCTAAGGAGGCTGGTTCCTCGAGCCTGGTGGCACAACGCCACGAATCAATTAATGGCAAACTTAAATTAATCAAGCCTTTAAAATCAGCAACCAACTCCCTTTTAACATTAATCCACTCTTTTAATTCTAACCAACTTAAATAACTTAATCAACCCCGATTGCTACTGGGTAACCCAGGCCTACGAGGCTATTAGCTTAGCCCCAAGGAAGGTGAAATAAACTTCACGGCCTCGGTGTGAAACAAAGGTAGCAATCAATTAACTTCTAAAATATGTCTAATTAAAATTCTTAATTCATTAATACTTAAATTTTAATCTAAATCCCCTTTTAAGCTTTAACAAACCCAGACTTTTAGACAACTTCAATTAATAACCTATTTTAGGATCTATCCCAGCCACACGACCTTTCTCACACACTTTAGATGATGTGCTAGGACAACCAACTCTAGATCTAGGATAGGCCGGTGTTTACTTTACTGCTGTGTGCCGGATTTTTCGTAGTTTTCACTGCATGTTGTGGATGAAATTGCTTTGCTGTGTCTGCTTACTTTTTCTGTACTCTGTGGATGGATTGATGTGTTTGGCGACTAGATTACCCTTAGGTTAGGTACGATCTGGATGTTGACACAGTTTTCTGCAGGTGGCCACGCTCATGCAGGGCAATATAAAAGGGGGGCAAATTAAAAATGCATAAATATTATAAACTCTTTGCACAGGTGCTTCAGCTGCTAAAGCCCCCGAATAAAAAGAGCGTGGCTAGTGTGTTTACTTTCTTTCTGCTCATATACAACTGCTTGGGAATAATTGCTTTTTTTTTATATATTAATTGCTTAGGATAACCCTGCAGGTGAGTCTAGATTTTTGATTTGATATAAATGTAATTTGTATAATTGTTAAGTGTTGTGAAAGTTAAGTTTGAGTTGGGATACATAGATCCAAAGCTTGGATTCCAAAGAGGAAAGGATACCCCTTTGGGGAACATTCCTTTTCCATTTGGAAATCCAAATTTGGATCATACTTCTTCCTTACCCAAAGAGGAAAGAGTGGCCTTCCCCTTAGAGGGAAGTGCCCTCTTATCCATTTGGGTAATCCACTACGAAGATTCCAAGAAGATTGAAGAAAAGGAGTCCAAAGAAGAATGAATTGAAGATTTGAAGACTTGAAGATTGAGAATATCCCACTCAAAATAACTTGCGTCATTACTAGGCTTAGAATCCGGGTTGTTGTCAGTGGTGCCCGGCCACTTTACTTTCTGTAATATTCTGGTTTGTAATAAGTAAGGCAACTTTGCCTATGGACATTTATTAATTAATTCATTTATATTTGATGTGTTGAAATGATTGCCTTTAGGATTACTTGCTTTTACTAGTTTTTTGGCGATTGCATGCCGCTCTTTGTTTTCGCCTGGATACGTGAGGCTCGTGAGGGTGTGAAATTTTTATACTCATAATCTTAAAAGTCTAAAATTTTAGTGAGTCTAAATAATATAGAAAGATAACGAATCTAGGGAATTAGCCGGGGATCGACCCCGGGGTCGCATGCATATTTTTGCATTCTTCTTTCCTTGTTTTAGACCCTTCCCCGCCTGCGGGTAGAGTCCGGATAGTCTGACCTATGAGGACGAGGTGCCGGACCTGGGGAAGTCCAGTCTTCTAAAAAATTATTTTATAAGCCTGTTTTTAAAAATTTCAAGCATATTTGATTTGAGGTTGTTAACCAGCATGCATTGCATTAGATACAAATTAAAGAGTCAAAATTTTAATTTCATAGTCCTTAGCATTTTGCACCCGACATAAGTTAAAGGGGCCAATTAGGAGAATCTCTAGATGTCGGCCCCAATTCTTCAAAACTTTAATTATAACGTCCCTACCACTCTTTCATAAAAGACCGGATTCATGTATTTTAAATCGATTAGGTGGTTAGCTGGCTCCCCAATCCAGGCCGGGGTAAGTCCAGACCTTGCACTGCATTAGTTAGGATCGGACGACTGTGGTCCAGTGTCCAAAATAGATTTAGGATCCGGGGCAGATCTTTGATTATAAGACCCCAAACTTCGGGAATCTAATCCCAAATTTCTAATAAAATGCTCAACTCTAATTAAATATCATTTCAATCCAAAACATAAAGCCCAACACTTAGATTAAGTTGGGACACTTCCGGATGGTTCTGGAATCTCAAAGTGTCCCCTACCTCTCATCCTTTAACTCCGTTAATAACTGCTCAATTTTGATCCATTCCCTTTTGATTTTCCAATAATTCTATTCATACTTTGATATCACTCCTAGAAACTCTAAACAAAATTCTGCCATTATTTTAATCGAGAGTTTTCGTAGGAGATTTTATCTCCCTACGATGTAATTAACTACGAGGGCTTGCGCTCGTAGGAGATTTAGAACCACACACGCACCTGATTTTAAAAATCGATTTTTCAAAACTCAATTGGATTTCTTTGGGAAAACTTAAAATACTAGTGATTATTATTATCATATTCAAAGAATTATTATCGAATGATATTTTCTTCCTTCGGGGAGATACATCTTTCTTTGATAAGGCTTTGGATGTGAACCTAACGATCACACTTCTTGAATATTGTATTGGATATTCAGTTGAACCTCATTTTGACCCTTCGGAGTCATATGAATTTCTCTTTAGCATCCGCTCACAATATTCAAGATGGATTTCATAATTCTAAGTCTGAACACCGTTATGAAAGTTTATTTTCGTCCTCCGGGGTGATATACTCTTTCTAACGAGTCGATTCGACCTTAGAATTAGAACTTAACCTTAATCTTAAAATCCCCAAAGAAAACCTAATATTTTCAAAACATGTTTTCAAAATTCCACCAACAAAAAATGGCACGCCCGGTGGGACAAATCTCTCTCTCCATCTTTAATAATGGCAAAATTTTGTTTCATCGGTAGTCTTAACTACCTTTCTTCCGTTGGTCCCTTTGCCCATTTCTTCCTTGGGTTAGTGTGGCCAACATCTAAAATAATAATAAAACTTTAAAAGAGAGGTTTCACCTCTAAATTTGATTTTATTTAGACTTCTGTTCTGATTTTGACCTTCTGCCCCAGCATAGCCTGTGAGGCGACAGTGTCAAATCAGATCTCTAGGTATCCTTTTTAATTTTATGGATTTATAGTCGATAAATTTTCATTCAACATATAAATCCTTAAAATTGAAAAGCATTTAAAATTTTTGATTTCATTCCAAACTTGCTAGTTTTAACCCCCTCATTCCTCTTTTGACTTCTAAGGGTGGGGAGGGTTAAACTATCCTTTTACTTGGGCTTTCTCACAATTCCATAAGCCTTCGGGCAAGGGGAAACTCTGTCCGTTGTGTTTTGGAATCCGTAAGAGAACCCATTTCAAATTCTCAAAATTTCTTCAGATTTTCTTAAACTCCAAGTTGACATATGTTACCCCATACGATTTCCTTGTGGGCTAATATATATCATACTTTCAAAAAATAATAATAAAATACTTTTACTACTCTTTTCAAAAAAAAAATCTAATTTCAATCATTTTCTTTAACTTTCAGAAAATTTCAAATGGCTGGCCAACTGATTTTCTCCTTTGACCGAGAGTTGGATTCGACTGTTAATGACCAAGGGAGTACTGTTATCTTTGGAATGGGATTTAGTACTCTAGAGCTCTCTATGGATGGACACCAAATTGTGAGCCTAGATGCCAGTAAGGAAACTCCCCCAGTAGTTGAGTTAATTGTGGGATCTGCACCCACCTTGCCAGTAGTCAGTGATGATCAGAAACAACCTGAACCAGTTGTTGAGCCTTCCACTGAAATTAAGTCTGTCTTTGAAGAAGGGTCTAGTTCTGGACTTAGATTCACCACTAAGAATCAGAAGAAGAATTATTTGAGGAGACTTAGGAAGAAAATCTCTAAGGCTAAGAGAGTCCTACCTTTTAAGACCTTGGCCCAAGTAGAACCTGAGGCTGTTGAGGAACTACCTATTCCTGCCTCCTCTCCCCTCCTAAAGGGAAGTCGCTTTTACCCCTGGCTTCAGCTCAAGGGGAGGAGAGGATAGCTAGGATAGCCCGTTCTCCACCATGCCCGGTCGACTACTCGACCAAGAAGACTCAGAAAGAAAAACATCTTCAAAAGGCAAGAACTTTGAGAAATATAATTCACACCTGTGCTGCACAGACCGGACAGACTAAAGAGGAATATGTGAAACAGTTAAAGGGAGTGATCTCACATCGCTTCCAAAAAGAAGTATTGAAGGAAGAAGCATCTGAAGCAAAGAATTTAACCCCTCAATTCGTTAGGAAGAATAAGAAGTATGCTAGACAGCCTGCTACTTCGGTGCTGGTTGATGGATATCACTGGGCGCCACGCCCTCTGTCTTCTCAAACAGAGGGTATTGTGTTGACTGGGTCCGAGAGAGGCCGCCACTCTACTGGTAGACCCCCGGTACCCTCACATAAACCTGTGAGATTGGCCTCAGTGATTGTCAAACCAAAGGGGGTTGAAGTTCAAAAGCCCGTGGATCTTAAAGGAAAAAGACCTAAATCTCCTGAAAGGAGATATGTGCCGAAGAAAACTAAGTTGGAGAGTCTGCCACCACCTCCTAGAACTTCTAAGTTCATTCTGCAGCTCCAACGAGTTTCAGTCGACCCTACTCCGAGTTCAGTTGAATTGATGGATGTTCAGGCTAGTACCCCAGTTGTTACAGTTGATAGTCCTGCCGCAGTTAGTTTGATCCCGGATCCAATAGTCACCGTTCCTGTTACCCCAGTTGATGATCCTCAAAGTTCGAGTGTCATTCCTAGGCCCCTTAGTCAGGTGTCTGAGGACCTTACCTTACCGGATGTGGGAACTATCACTTTACAAGCTCCTACTTCCCCTGAGGAATATGTCCCTCTCCCTGTAGAGGATGCCACTCTTCTGACTACCAGCTTTGGGATAGTCGAAGAGGAGAGAGTTGACCAGGATTTAGAGATGGAAGATGAGCCAGATACAAAATCTCAACCAGATCCTAATCCAAAACTTACAGAAATCATTGCCCTTATGGATTCTGAAGAGTTGTTTGATATGGCTGAGTATAAAGGATACTTACCCCTCGACCCTAAATCAATTGGGGATAGACCGGTCGAGGAGGTAGTTCAAGAAATAAGAAACATCTTGTTGAACAAAGAAGGAATGGCTTCTTTTGACCCTGATATGGATGATCTCCTTGGAAATGAAGATGATTATGTTGGAGGCATTCATGTGGTTGAGACTAGAGGGTCTAATAAAGAAGCTGAGCCCAGCAGACGCCGATTTGTTAAAGATGATGATCCGCATGCTGTTGAGTCAGAATCAGATGAGTCTGTGAAAGATAAAGATGAAGAACATATAAAGAACTTGGAGACTCAGCTTGCTACCATGATGTCACAAGTTAGAGAAATGCAAGAAAAGTTGGACAAATCACAGCAAGAGTCTTTTGTGATTCACCAATCAGCTCGAGAGCTCACAGAAAAGGCCAAAAGGGCAGAGCTTAAATCCAGACCTCTCGAGTCACCACCTGCGACTCTCCCTTGTCCAGTAGAGACACCTCCAGTTCACCCTACAGTTTCCACCATTCCTCCGATCCCACCTCAGAAGGATATCAAGCAGTTAATTGAGGACCAGGTAAGGGAGGCCTTAGCCCATGCTCAAGGAACTGTGTCTATTGCAAAGGGTAGACCCTACCCCGAGGAATATGACCTAGTTCCTTATCCAAAGGGCTTTGTGCCACCAACTTTTAAAGTTTTCACCGGAATTGAAAATCCGAGACAGCATCTGGCCCACTTCCGAGCAAGCTGTTGCAATGCAGGAGGGTCAGATGCTCTACTATTTCGCCAATTTGTAAGTAGTCTATCTGGCATTGCTTTTGAATGGTACGCCGATCTGCCCAACGGTTCAGTAAGAACCTTTAGCGACCTAGAAAACCTCTTTCTTAAGAGATTTTCTGGAGCGCAACAACGCACCACCGTGGGCGATCTCGTGGTTGAAAAGCAAAAGCCGGGAGAGTCTCTAGTTGAGTACATCTTGAGGTGGCGAAACCTCTCGATGAAGTGTGAACCCCAGTTGCAAGAACAACATGCTGTGGAGATTCTTTTGAAGAATATCCACGGTCCTGTTGCTTTTCTCCTGAAGGGTTTCACTATTAAAACTTTTGAGAAACTTCTTAATAAGGCTAGCAATTTGCAGGAAGAGGCTCCTAGGATGCCATTCTTACGAGAGCAGTCTGAAGAAAGGAAGGGTCCAAAACTGGTGAAGACATTTGAAAAGAAAGCTGTGGTCTCAGCAGTAGATAAAGGAAAGAGGCCAATGGTTAGTCAGCCTAGCACTCCACTTCCACCACAGCCGCCTCAGAAGCAGCCCTTTCAGATAGTTCCTCAATATACTAGAGATCCTTCTTTCATCCCTTTTAGAGAGAGATTGGCAAAACCTTATCCATTTAAAAGGGAGTCAGTTAAGAAGATCTTCAGGAGTCTGTTAAAGAAACCGGATTTCCAGTTGCCAGAGGCTAGAAGGCCTGAGGATGAGAGCAAGAAAGATGATCCCAAGTACTGCCCCTACCACAGGATGCTTAGTCACCCTCTTGAGGACTGCGTTGTGTTCAAAGATTGGCTTGAGAGGAACTACACCCAAGGTAACATCATAATACCTAAGGAATACTTGGTCGATCCAGAAAAAGCTTCAATTAAGACCATTTCAGGTAATCCTCTTAACTCTTCTTGTTTTGTTGAAGATGGTTGGGACATTGCTTTGTCCCGGGCACTTAAAAAGTCGATTAACAAGTCTTTTCATCTTTCTCAACAGCTGACTACGATAGCCCAGGCCCCGGTGTGGAAGGTTGACCTGGACGCTTCGCAGAAGGATGTTGAGCCACTTCCCTCTCCAGTAGTCTTAGGAACTACTGAGAAAAATGTGAAAGAAGAGAAATCTGATTTTGTAGAGAGGAAGTGTGTAGATGAGAGATGTATTAGAATGGCGGATGGTGGTGTTAAAACCCTTTCCCCTCTTTTGTTATCTGACTTTTACTTTGCCCCATCAAAGGCGAAGGGTCAAAAGATGAATAAAAAACATCCTTCTACTTCTGTCTTGATGATTAACCATGAATCTCAAATGCAAATTGATGACTCTCCTGCTTTGAATCAAACTCCTAATGAACCAAATATTGAGGCTAATCAAACCAACCTCACTGAATCGACTATTCAAGAAGAGGTCGAATTTGAAGCTTTATCAGAAAGTGATTTCCCTCAAATTAATTTCCAAGGAAATCCTATCTTGATAGAACTTTCAGATTCTGACTCGCTTTCAGAAAATGATGATCCGACACCTATGGTGTGTGTAGACACTGCTCTAGTTTGCCCGCCCGAAGACATCGAGCAGGTGCAACTCCGTGGCGGTAAAGTCTTACCCCCTAGGATGCCCCCTCAGGATAAAGGCAAGCAACCTTCATTCGAAATTTTAAGTCCGGACTCCCCTCAACAACCAGAATCTCCTTTAATTCCTCCGGGTTTCGAGTCTGTCGTTCCTAAGGTTGATTATAATGTTCTAGCCCACCTTAGGAAGTTGCCAGCAAAATTAAGTATTTATGACGCCCTCCTTCTTTCCAAAGAAATGAGGGAGTCTTTAATTAAAGCACTTCTCGATCCCGAGATTTGCTTAACACAGTTGGCCGCAACTTCAGAAGGTGAGGCTCTCTACTTCAAAGAGGTCCCTGGGGTTACCTTTTCAGACGAAGATTTACTCTTGAGAACTGCTGACCACAATCGTCCCCTCTACATTACAGTAGAAGTGGGAAATTTTAAGTTATCAAGAGTCCTTGTTGATCCGGGTGCATCGGTCAACGTGATGAACATAAAGACCCTTGCTTATCTCAGAGTTGATACTAGCAAGCTTTCAACCGACAGGTTGGTGCTTCGTGGGTTCAACGAGAAAGGCGAGAGAGCTTTAGGTTCGATCACTCTACTCCTAGAAATAGGAGGTTTAAAAACTGAAGCTAAATTTCATATAATTGATTCGACTACGTCCTTTAACGCACTTCTAGGTAGACCTTGGATTCACGAATATAGAATGGTTCCATCTACCCTACACCAATGCATTAAGTATCAACGAGATGGCATTGAACATGTGATTAAGGGTGATTTGCAACCATTCTCAATTCAAGAAATTGGGATCTACGAAGATGCTGCATATTTCGTACCAAAAGGGTCCTCGTCCCGTTCTAAGTTAGAGATCAAATTTGAGGAGAAAATGGTTGAACAAAAATTCAACCAAAAGAAAGAAAAAGATAAGAATATCAATCAAGAAATGACGCAATCGAGTAGTGAAGACGACTCTGATATCGTTGTCCTTAGGCCTCCAAGCACATTACCTCAAAGAGGTGGGAGGATGGCTTTAAGGGCACGAGGACGAGGCCGTGCTTCATTAGAAAGGAGAGCAGCACCCGTATACATTGATTTGGAATCAGATTCCGATAGTGAACTAGAAAGTCAAGGTGCTGCCCTCTCTCTCGATTATCAAAGCATAAATACTCCTCCAAAATTTGATCTTACCTTAGACCAGGACAGTGACCCTGAGGTAGATATTTCAAAAGTTAAAAGTGACGAGCCTGAATTAACAATGTATGAAAAGCTCACTAGAAGGATTGAGGCCCTTTCTCTGACCCCACTGTCGGCAGGCAGGGTTGTAGGGTTAGAAGTCAAAGTGGCCCCCAACTTGGATGGTGAAGTTAAGAAAGTCCAGAAATTCTTTCCTGGCTCCTCCTCCGCAAGGGATGAAGGTGATGTAACCCTTGAGGAGGCAGATTTTAATGAATTAATGGAATTACCTTTCGGCTACTTCCCTGTTTGTGTAAAAAATACTTTTTCTAAAGGTTCTGTACCATACCGATGGACTAAGGGTCAAGCTAGATACCACGAGAACATTTGGCGAACAAAAATAAATAAAAATCCAACAAGTGGTATTGGCTTCGGGACCGTTAGTTCATTTGATGATGATGAGTATTGCCTAATGATAACTTACCATCTCGATTCTCCAAATGTCCCTACAGATCCTCCTTGTCCTTTGGATGGACTCTGTTTGGAGACTTTAGACGATCCCGATGATCTTCAAGTTCGGGATGCACCCCCTGAATTTGAAGAGGAAATTAAATCGACAGTCGATGAGTTAAGAGAAATTAACCTGGGAAACGATGATGACCCCCGTCCGATTTTCATAAGTACTTTGTTAAGCGAGGGTGAAACTCAAGACTTAATCCAGTTGTTATTCGAAGTTTAGGGATTGCTTTGCCTGGACATATGACGAAATGCCAGGTTTGCCTGCTGAGGTAGCAGTTCACAAACTTGGGGTTCGGCATGATGCCATCCCTGTTAAACAAGCTCCTCGACGCATGCGCTTAGAGATTGAGCAACAAGTCGTTTCTGAAGTTAAGAAATTGGCAGAGGCCGGATTCATTCGAGAGGAACAATACCCCTCTTGGGTGGCCAGCGTCGTGCCAGTTCGGAAGAAAAATGGTCAGATTCGGATTTGTGTCGACTATAGGGATCTGAATAAGGCATGCCCTAAGGATGAGTTCCCTTTACCAATACCAGAACTCATGGTGGACATTGCCTCCTCACATGCTATTTTCTCCTTCATGGATGGCTCGTCGGGTTATAACCAAATCAAGATGGCCCCTGAAGATGAGAGAAATACGGCGTTCAGAACCCCTATTGGAATCTTTTGTTATAAGGTAATGCCATTCGGCCTAAAGAATGCCGGAGCAACCTACCAACGGGCCATGACCCGTATCTTTGACGACTTAATTCATAATCAAGTTGAATGTTATATTGATGATTTAGTTGTCAAGAGCAAGGTTAAAGAGGCTCACCTGCATGACTTAAGAGTTGTTTTCGAACGGTTGCGCCGCTACGATTTGAAAATGAACCCCTTGAAGTGCGCCTTCGGCGTCGCTTCGGGAAAATTCTTAGGATTCGTAGTGAGGCACCGCGGAATCGAGATAGATCCTGCTAAAATTGAAGCCATCTTAGATATGCCATCCCCTAAGAGCCTTACTCAATTAAGGTCTCTACAAGGTAGATTGGCATATATAAGGAGGTTTATTTCTAATCTTTCCGGGAGATGTCAACCCTTTTCTGTCCTTGCGAAAAAGGATACTAAATTCGTATGGGGCGAGAAGTGTCAAAATGCTTTTGATGATATCAAACAATACCTGTCTAACCCGCCAGTCTTGGCAGCTCCGATTCCCGGAAAGCCATTAATCCTCTACACCGCAGCTCTAGATGAGTCTTTAGGTGCTCTGTTAGCTCAAGTTAACGACGAGGGAAAAGAGAATGCTCTCTACTACCTTAGTCGAAGACTCCTTCCTACTGAAATTCGATATCCGTCAATTGAGAAGCATTGTCTTGCTCTGGTTTTTGCAGCTCAGAAACTAAGGCATTACATGCTTTCTCACTCAATTAGTTTGATTTCAAAAGTTAATCCTTTGCAATATCTTATGACCCGACCTACTTTGTCAGGACGTCTAGCTCGTTGGTCTATGATATTGTTGCAATTTGAGATTACTTTCACTCCTCTTCGTGCTGTGAAGGGACAGGCTGTCGCCGATTTTCTGGCAGCACACCCGCTGCCGGCAGATTCTCCTCTGAACGATGACTTACCCGACGAACAGATCATGAGTTTGGGGGAATCTAGCGAGGCCATCTGGGAATTATATTTTGATGGGGCAGCATCTTCTCGTAGGATTGCGACCCAACAATCTGTAATTCCTGGAAAGGCTGGAGTCGGTTTAATTTTTATTACACCAGAAAAAGGAATGATGCATTTTTCCTACCACTTATCGGAGCCTTGCACAAACAACGAAGCTGAATACGAAGCTCTGATAACTGGCTTGGAACTTGCAATTCTAATGGAGATTAAAGAGATTAAGATCTTTGGAGATTCCCAACTAGTTATTAACCAGGTCGCCGGAACTTATAAAGTCTTGAATCCGAATCTCCTAAAATATCACCAGTACACACTTCACTTGTTGGAACAAATTCCCATTGCTACTTTGTATAGGGTTCCCCGTGGAAGCAATTCTGCGGCGGATGCCTTAGCAAAACTTGCAAAGGAATTTGCATGTCCTGAGGAGGATTCCATCCCTATAGAGATACAGGGTCGTAATACCCTTTCTCTTATAGATTTGGAACACATTAGTAAGACTCCCCTTCAGATCCTTTCTGCCTCTTCGACGACTGACGAAGAAGGCGATTGGAGACGACCCTTAGTCGATTACCTTAAAGAAGGGAAGCTTCCCCAGGATAAATCACTCTCCAACCAGATTAAGAAACGTGCCCTATCATATGCACTAGTTAACGATCTGTTGTACCGTCGGTCCTTTGATCACATGTGGCTGCGCTGTTTGAACAAGCGAGAAGCCCAGAAAATTGTTAATGAAGTTCATTCAGGACTGTGCGGTGCTCATCAATCGGGTCCAAAAATGAAATTAAAGATTAAAAGACTTGGATATTATTGGCCTACAATGATTGACGATTGCATGAATACGGCAAAGCACTGTCATCAATGTCAGGTCCATGGTGTGGTTTTACATCAGCCGCCTAATGTGTTACACCCTACGATAGCCTCGTGGCCCTTTGAAAGTTGGGGCACGGATATCATTGGGCCGATTGACCCTCCCTCCGCGAGAGGTCATCGTTTCATATTAGCAGCGACTGATTACTTTTCAAAGTGGGCGGAAGCAATTCCCCTACGAAACGTAACATCACACCATGTTTTAAAATTCTTTCGTGACCATATTGTATATCGATTCGGCGTACCTCGCAGAATCATATCCGATAATGGGTCCGCATTCAAGTCTACAAAAATCAATAGTTTTGTAAGGCGCCATAACATTGATTGGAGATATTCGACGATCTATTACCCTCGGGCGAATGGATTGGCCGAGGCCTTCAACAAAACCTTGGTGCAAATTGTCAAAAAGACCCTTGATGATAACAAACGGCAGTGGGATGAGCGGTTGGTGGAAGCTCTGTGGGCTTATCGTACCACTTATAGAACCCCGACCCAATCCACCCCGTTTGCACTAGTGTATGGATCTGAGGCTGTTCTACCCTTGGAAATACAAATTCCTTCGCTTAGAATTGCAGTTCAGAATCAAATTACCAATGAACAAAATGCAAGACTACGATTGGAAGAACTCGAAGGCCTTGAAGAGCGACGTCTCCAAGCTCAACAAAGTTTAGAGTTGTATAAATCCCGTATGGTTCAAGCCCATGACAAGTTAGTGCGACCTAGGACCTTCCAAGCGGGAGACCTGGTTTTGGTCCTTCGGAGGCCTATCTTGGCCCATCGGAAGTTGGGAGGCAAATTTGAACCTACATGGGAAGGACCCTTCGTTATAGAGACTGTCTACGAAGGAGGCTCGTATCAGTTAGTAGATTGTAAAGGGAACCACCCAATGCTCCCTGTTAATGGGCGTTTCCTTAAGAAATACTATGCTTGATGTAGCTCATCTTATCAATCAATAAAACTTTCTTTTCTTGATTTATAGCTTGATTCTACCCTTTTTTTTTTAAGTTAAGTTTTTAACGCTCTTCGCCTTCTCCTTAAGGTTAGGTCCTTCCTTCCCTTAGGATTAGACCCGCTAGTGGTGGAGTACGCCCTCTGTGGCACCACCCTGGCATTTCACCCGGGGATTAGTGGTGGAGTACGCCCTTCGTGGCACCATCCTGATTCCCATTCGCTAGTGATGGAGTACGCCCTTCGTGGCACCATCCTAGTTTTCCAGTTAATTTGCCTATTTTGGAGTAAGTCTTCTATCAGCATCCTATAGGCCTAAGGTTGGGTGATGCCCTTCCTTAGACCCAAGGCTAGGTATTCCCTACCTTGGTTTCCAGTTGATCCGTCTACTAGGAGTAAGTCTTCTATCAGCATCCTGTAGACCTAAGGTTGGGTGATGCCCTTCCTTAGACCCAAAGCTAGGTATTCCCTACTTTGGTTTCCAGTTAATTTGCCTATTTGGAGTAAGTCTTCTATCAGCATCCTATAGGCCTAAGGTTGGGTGATGCCCTTCCTTAGACCCAAGGCTAGGTATTCCCTACCTTGGTTTCCAGTTGATCCGTCTACTAGGAGTAAGTCTTCTATCAGCATCCTGTAGACCTAAGGTTGGGTGATGCCCTTCCTTAGACCCAAAGCTAGGTATTCCCTACTTTGGTTTCCAGTTAATTTGCCTATTTGGAGTAAGTCTTCTATCAGCATCCTATAGGCCTAAGGTTGGGTGATGCCCTTCCTTAGACCCAAGGCTAGGTATTCCCTACCTTGGTTTCCAGTTGATCCGTCTACTAGGAGTAAGTCTTCTATCAGCATCCTGTAGACCTAAGGTTGGGTGATGCCCTTCCTTAGACCCAAAGCTAGGTATTCCCTACTTTGGTTTCCAGTTAATTTGCCTATTTGGAGTAAGTCTTCTATCAGCATCCTATAGGCCTAAGGTTGGGTGATGCCCTTCCTTAGACCCAAGGTTAGGTATTCCCTACCTTGGTTTCTCCAGTTTCCTTGTCTACTAGGAGTAAGTCTTCTATCAGCATCCTGTAGACCTAAGGTTGGGTGATGCCCTTCCTTAGACCCAAAGCTAGGTATTCCCTACTTTGGTTTCCAGTTAATTTGCCTATTTGGAGTAAGTCTTCTATCAGCATCCTATAGGCCTAAGGTTGGGTGATGCCCTTCCTTAGACCCGAGGTTAGGTATTCCCTACCTTGGTTTCTCCAGTTTCCTTGTCTACTAGGAGTAAGTCTTCTATCAGCATCCTGTAGACCTAAGGTTGGGTGATGCCCTTCCTTAGACCCAAGGTTAGGTATTCCCTACCTTGGTTTTACCAGTTTTCCTTATCTAATAGGTGTAAGCCTTTTCATTAGCATCCTATAGGTTTGAGGTTGGGAGATGATCTCCCTTCCATTCTCAAAATCTTACTCCTATTCGGTCAACGCCAATGTGTGCAGCAGAAGTTCCTTCTACCACACACATTGGGGGTCCATTTGTTGACCTCATTTTTGTATGAGGTCACTAAGACCCATCCAAAATCCAGATTTAATCCTAGACCTTAGGATCCACTCTAGACCTTAGGATCTTTCCTAGAAATAGACCTTAGAGCCTATTCTAGAGCCCAGGATCCCTTTAAATCCTAGATCTTAGAACTCTCTTAGATCTTAGAATCACTCCAACTTCAAATCAACCTCCACCTTTGATCACCCTCAATCTTAAATCAATTCCTATATTTAATCCATTTTAATTTCAATTTGACTCTTTCATGTGACCAATTTGAATCTCAAACTCTATCCAATTCAAGTCCAAATCAATTCAAACTTCAAATCAAATCCAAACCCAGAGTTTAAGCTCAAATTCAAAGTCTTAGGGCCCTGTCCTAAACCCCCTTTTCAGAGATTTTTCAAACATCTCAAAACCCAGTCAAATGGCCTCTGATTCAGGGTCTATCACTTGCAAAGTGATAAGACATGTCTCTAAAGGCTACCCTCCAATTTTGAGCTCATTCTGAGGTCTCTAACCCCAGAATCTGAATTAAAATTCAAAGGCTGTAAAACCTTCAAATATTTACAGCCTATGCCACTGAGCCTAACCCCTTTGAGATCTTGACCTTGGAACCCTTATCCAAGCCTCCAATCACTTCCAGATCCTTGATTTTAACCCATTGAGCAGTAAACTGCATTTTTCAAACCCTTTTTGACCTTAGTTGACCAATAGGTCAAAATTGACCTAAACACCCCTATGGGGCTCAAATGGGGATTTCAAACCAAATGAGCTCCAAATGGGATGCAACCACCTTTGACAAATTTCAAATGTCATTTCAAATCTTTTGAACCCATTTCCAACCCTTGAGTCAACCTGGTTGACCAAGTCAACTGGTTTGACCCAAGAGGCCCTTTAAGGATCCAAACATGTGTTTTGACCCAAATGACCTCTTTAAGTCACCCAACCACTTCCATTGACCTCAAAATATCATTTCAAACCTGTTGAGCCCAAACCCAGACCCTGGGTCAACCTGGTTGACCAAGTCAACCCAGGTTGACCAAACAGGCCCTTAGGGGCTCAAATGGGGATTTTGGTCAATTTGACCTCCTCAGACCTAAGAACCACCCTCAATGGTCTTAAAATATCTTTTCAAATTTGTCCAGCCCAGATTCACCCATTGGGTCAGCCTGGTTGACCCAGTCAACTTAGGTTGACCCATTAGCTCTTAGAGGGTCTAAATGGGTTAAATCAACTCATCTGACCTCTTCAACCCCTGTTACCCATTCAAATCAATTCTTGGATAAGACTCAAGTGTCACTTGACATTTGGTCAACTTGACTCAACTTAAGTTGACCAAGTCAACCCTCAATCCTTAGTGACATTGGCTCCCATTTTCCCTACCCTTGACTTTTGACTTTTGACTCTTAATCAAACCATCCTAAATGACCTTTTACCTCTCCAAATGCCACATCACTAACTTTGACCTAGTTGACTGGTCAAACCAAGTCAACAAAGCCCTAAATCCCTCTTTGAATTGGTCAAACCTTCTATTTAATTTCAAGGAGTGTGAGATTAGCCTTGGAAGCCCTCCCATTGGCTGCTCCTACTTCCCCTCATGCCATGTCAGCACCCATTGACCAGTTGACTGGTCAACTTGGTCAAACTCAAGCCTAAATCCCTTCTAGAAGGCTTTATCACATGTTAAACTCCTTTCCCTTGATTTAAGCTGTCCAAAGCCGACCCACTAGTGCCCTAAAGCTCTCTAATAGGCCCCTTAACCGAGCTCTGCCCCTGGTTTAGCCATAAATGGCAATCCCTCTCCTCCACTCATCCCAAGCCACCCAATAGGATTGAGGCGTGCCCAGCCTTTGGGTCAGCCTCCTGGCTGTCCCAGGGACACTTGGCAACATCCAAGAACCTGGTGAGTCGATCCTAGCCGTCCAATCTAGCCCAGCCCGTTTGAATAGGGAGAAAGGCACCTTTTGAGGTTGATTGATCAAGGCAGCTTCTCTCTCCAACCCTAGCCTCCCAGACCGAGCTCTCAGTTCGTTTCGAACCTCCAGAGCTTCCTCTACCTTCCCACTACAAAGTCCAAGTGGTTGCACGTCACCGGCGGCGAGTTCTCCGGCGAAACCACCACCTAGACCGTCCCAAGCTTCTAGCAGTCGATCCAGACGTGTTCGAGCTCGGATTTCTGCTGGGGATCTTCACTTGGACAATCTACAAGCTCATCAATCCAGAACTTCCGAAGATCTAACGGTATAACTCCCTAAAACCCTAGATCTAGGTCACACTAGTTAGATTTAAATAGCTTCATGATTTTAGGGTGTTAGCTAAAACTAATTATTCCCCACGATTTCTGTTCATCCCCTTAATCTACATTTAAAATTTCAAGTGAAATGGTCGATCCGATCGAGAGAACGAAGCGAAATAGGTTTTCTAGGGCGTCACTCACGATCTCCGGCGAGTGTACGTTTTCTGGACCGTTGATCGTTCGATCAACGGTCCAGATCGAGCCCTTCCGCGGTCTGATCCGACCGCGCTTTCGATCTCTCGCTCGATCAGCCGTCCGGCGAGATCTAGGCCGTCCATTCGGAATAGCGGGATCGAATCTCCGCCGTCTGATCTTCTCCTGGTGAGATCAGACCGCGGGATCTGATCTCAGCCGTTGGATCGAACCCGCGGTTAATCCAACGGCTATTACGCGCCGCTGACGTGGTTAAGTGAAAACCGCGTGAAGCGGCCCGCGGCCGACGCGTGTCCCCCGCCGCCGCGCGGTTTCGAGCCCGCCAATCCCAGTGCGCCGCGTGTCTGACCGCCGCCGTTTAATTAAGAATAATGGATTTTAATTAGTTTTAATTGCTGAAACTTTAATAAATCATAGTAAATTAAATATATAACCAAAAATTAAGTATAATATATCAAACTTTTCAGAATTATATCTAGTTTATTTTAAAAATAAAATCAGTTTATTTTGACTATTATTTTACTGGCAATTTAAGAAATACAGAAATGTGTATTTCATTTTTAATTAATTATATACAAAGTATTTTTATCTGAAATTTGTCATGCATGTTGTTGAATGCATGGCTGGTCTCCTGAAAAATTTTCAATACTGTTTGAATAGGTTTTGAAGGTATTTTGAATTATTGAAGTATTTTCATCCTTTTTATATTTAATTAAATATTAAGTATTTAAAAAATTGTAAGAAATATATTTTAGTACTTCCAAACTTCTATGGAGATCAGTGGTTCATTCAACCCATTAACATGTATTTTGATAATATATTTGATTATTTTATAATATATATTTCTATTTATATATATAAATTCATTTATGTTTATGTATTTTAATATATATTTTGAAACTATGTACATCTAAATCCTTAAGTGTTCAAGATTTCATTTGAGATCTTATATGTTGATTGAGCATGTTTGAATGGAATTAATGGGGATGTTTAGTGGATAATCATTCCTTGATTATTCACTAATCTTGTCTTAATTAAGTTAATTAGCTAATTGCATGTTTAAGGTGCACACACCACTTAGTCTAAGGCTCTCCTAGATTTAGGTGTTGAATATGTTTATGTGATTCATGCATGTCTTATGTATTGAGTATGAGGGTTAGTTCAAACATTGATTCAAGCCCATCAAAATTAGTGACATGATTAAGGACAATAATTAAGGACCCATGTATAGAAAACTTAGAAAAATTTCAATAATTAGGATTCACTTCCCCTTGAGTTGAAACTTTGAACATTTGAACTTAGTGACATCCTCAGCCCCTAGGGAAATTTTCATTGATTTTTGAGGTCATTAGGTCCCCTAATTAATTTTCTAAGTCTTAAACCCTTGATTAAGCCTTTAAAACTTCTAAAAATTGTAATAAATCCAATTTAAATCCAAAAATTACATATAAACCCTCAAACTGACCAGAATTCAGTCCTTAATCTGTGATAATTAAAAGCCCTTTGATTTGACAGCAATTTAAACCCTAATTTAATTTTAAGTGAAAACCAATATTTAATTAAGATAATTAATTAATAATAATATAAAAATCCAAGAATCTCCCAAACACTTGGGGATCCCTCCTTAGGTTGTTCCTGACCTTTGGAGGTGTTTTCAAGAGATTTGGAATTTGTTTGAAGCAAAATCACAAAAGAGGCCCTCTAATTTAGAAATTCCTAAATTTCATTAAAATGTCCAAACTTCGATAATTCATAACTAATTCAAATAAAATCCAAATTGATTAAACTCACTTGCATTCAACTCATAGTGATATCTAGTATTTATTAAAAATATAAAACTCCAGAAATTTGCAATATTTTAAAAAGTCAACAAATTGGTCAAATCGTAGTTAAAACTAGTTCAAAACTTCAAACCTCCATAATAAAATGTAGAAAAATCCGATTTCAACGTACTTACCTTCTAACTGATCGTAGTAAGGTCTAGTATTTTAATAAAATATAAACATTCCAGAATTTGAGCTTAATCATAAAGTCAATTTTCAACCCCTTAATTAAATCATTAAAATATTCTAAAAATTCATAAAGCTCAAATCACTCTAAAACTCAGAAAATATTGGTTTAATGCTTAAAACACTTAACAAACCCTTCAAAACACAACAACCACCCTAAAGTTGAAGTTTATTGGCTGGACTACTCCGGGCTGCGGGGCTAAGTGTCCTAAGGAGGCTGGTTCCTCGAGCCTGGTGGCACAACGCCACGAATGAATTCTAAAGGGTGTCAAACCTTAAAATTGATTAATTTTTAATTATTTAACATCTTAAAAATCTCTAATTCAATCACATTAATTTGGTTTATCGGCTGGACTACTCCGGGCTGCGGGGCTAAGTGTCCTAAGGAGGCTGGTTCCTCGAGCCTGGTGGCACAACGCCACGAATCAATTAATGGCAAACTTAAATTAATCAAGCCTTTAAAATCAGCAACCAACTCCCTTTTAACATTAATCCACTCTTTTAATTCTAACCAACTTAAATAACTTAATCAACCCCGATTGCTACTGGGTAACCCAGGCCTACGAGGCTATTAGCTTAGCCCCAAGGAAGGTGAAATAAACTTCACGGCCTCGGTGTGAAACAAAGGTAGCAATCAATTAACTTCTAAAATATGTCTAATTAAAATTCTTAATTCATTATTACTTAAATTTTAATCTAAATCCCCTTTTTAAGCTTTAACAAACCCAGACTTTTAGACAACTTCAATTAATAACCTATTTTAGGATCTATCCCAGCCACACGACCTTTCTCACACACTTTAGATGATGTGCTAGGACAACCAACTCTAGATCTAGGATAGGCCGGTGTTTACTTTACTGCTGTGTGCCGGATTTTTCGTAGTTTTCACTGCATGTTGTGGATGAAATTGCTTTGCTGTGTCTGCTTACTTTTTCTGTACTCTGTGGATGGATTGATGTGTTTGGCGACTAGATTACCCTTAGGTTAGGTACGATCTGGATGTTGACACAGTTTTCTGCAGGTGGCCACGCTCATGCAGGGCAATATAAAAGGGGGCAAATTAAAAATGCATAAATATTATAAACTCTTTGCACAGGTGCTTCAGCTGCTAAAGCCCCCGAATAAAAAGAGCGTGGCTAGTGTGTTTACTTTCTTTTCTGCTCATATACAACTGCTTGGGAATAATTGCTTTTTTTTTATATATTAATTGCTTAGGATAACCCTGCAGGTGAGTCTAGATTTTTGATTTGATATAAATGTAATTTGTATAATTGTTAAGTGTTGTGAAAGTTAAGTTTGAGTTGGGATACATAGATCCAAAGCTTGGATTCCAAAGAGGAAAGGATACCCCTTTGGGGAACATTCCTTTTCCATTTGGAAATCCAAATTTGGATCATACTTCTTCCTTACCCAAAGAGGAAAGAGTGGCCTTCCCCTTAGAGGGAAGTGCCCTCTTATCCATTTGGGTAATCCACTACGAAGATTCCAAGAAGATTGAAGAAAAGGAGTCCAAAGAAGAATGGAATTGAAGATTTGAAGACTTGAAGATTGAGAATATCCCACTCAAAATAACTTGCGTCATTACTAGGCTTAGAATCCGGGTTGTTGTCAGTGGTGCCCGGCCACTTTACTTTCTGTAATATTCTGGTTTGTAATAAGTAAGGCAACTTTGCCTATGGACATTTATTAATTAATTCATTTATATTTGATGTGTTGAAATGATTGCCTTTAGGATTACTTGCTTTTACTAGTTTCTTGGCGATTGCATGCCGCTCTTTGTTTTCGCCTGGATACGTGAGGCTCGTGAGGGTGTGAAATTTTTATACTCATAATCTTAAAAGTCTAAAATTTTAGTGAGTCTAAATAATATAGAAAGATAACGAATCTAGGGAATTAGCCGGGGATCGACCCCGGGGTCGCATGCATATTTTTGCATTCTTCTTTCCTTGTTTTAGACCCTTCCCCGCCTGCGGGTAGAGTCCGGATAGTCTGACCTATGAGGACGAGGTGCCGGACCTGGGGAAGTCCAGTCTTCTAAAAAATTATTTTATAAGCCTGTTTTTAAAAATTTCAAGCATATTTGATTTGAGGTTGTTAACCAGCATGCATTGCATTAGACACAAACTAAAGAGTCAAAATTTTAATTTCATAGTCCTTAGCATTTTTGCACCCGACATAAGTTAAAGGGGTCAATTAGGAGAATCTCTAGATGTCGGCCCCAATTCTTCAAAACTTTAATTATAACGTCCCTACCACTCTTTCATAAAAGACCGGATTCATGTATTTTAAATCGATTAGGTGGTTAGCTGGCTCCCCAATCCAGGCCGGGGTAAGTCCAGACCTTGCACTGCATTAGTTAGGATCGGATGACTGTGGTCCAGCGTCCAAAATAGATTTAGGATCCGGGGCAGATCTTTGATTATAAGACCCCAAACTTCGGGAATCTAATCCCAAATTTCTAATAAAATGCTCAACTCTAATTAAATATCATTTCAGTCCAAAACATAAAGCCCAACACTTAGATTAAGTTGAGACACTTCCGGATGGTTCTGGAATCTCAAAGTGTCCCCTACCTCTCATCCTTTAACTCCGTTAATAACTGCTCAATTTTGATCCATTCCCTTTTGATTTTCCAATAATTCTATTCATACTTTGATATCACTCCTAGAAACTCTAAACAAAATTCTGCCATTATTTTAATCGAGAGTTTTCGTAGGAGATTTTATCTCCCTACGATGTAATTAACTACGAGGGCTTGCGCTCGTAGGAGATTTAGAACCACACACGCACCTGATTTTAAAAATCGATTTTTCAAAACTCAATTGGATTTATTTGGGAAAACTTAAAATACTAGTGATTATTATTATCATATTCAAAGAATTATTATCGAATGATATTTTCTTCCTTCGGGGAGATACATCTTTCTTTGATAAGACTTTGGATGTGGACCTAACGATCACACTTCTTGAATATTGTATTGGATATTCAGTTGAACCTCATTTTGACCCTTCGGAGTCATATGAATTTCTCTTTAGCATCCGTTCGCAATATTCAAGATGGATTTCATAATTCTAAGTCTGAACACCGTTATGAAAGTTTATTTTCGTCCTCCGGGGTGATATACTCTTTCTAACGAGTCGATTCGACCTTAGAATTAGAACTTAACCTTAATCTTAAAATCCCCAAAGAAAACCAATATTTTCAAAACATGTTTTCAAAATTCCACCAACATGAGGCTAAAGATGTTTTACTTTGTACTTTTTCTAGTGACGGTAACTTCCGGACTAAAGAGGCTTGGCATGTGTTTAGAAATAAAAAAGAGCCTATTAAACCGTTTAAAATGATGTGGCATAAGAGCATTCCTACTTCTATTTTCGTTTTTAATTGGAGAATTTTGAAGAAGTATATTCCTACTGATGAGATTCTTAGGAATAGAGGCTTGTTTATTACTTCGAAATGTCAATGTTGTTCTAATGTGGAAAATTTACAACATGTTTTTGTGTCTTCCCCTATTGCTACCAAGGTGTTGAATTACTTCGAGGATCTTTTCAGGGTTGACAGTTGGTTTCCGAATTGTTCGGTCCAACATTTGATGGATGTGTGGATGGTGGGTATTAAAGGTCATATTAGAAATGCTATCCCTCTTTTGATTTGTTGGTTTCTTTGGTTGGCTAGAAATGACTCTCGTTTTAATGGTAACGCTATGAACCATCATTACATTATTGATAGAATTAAGGAGAAAGTTAATTCTCTGTATACTGCTAAGCTTATTTCTTTTAAAAGTTTTTATAAGGTTGTGTTTGTTATGGAATATTTTGGGATTCATTTTGATTCTTGTGCTAATTCTCATGGTATGAAGTCTGTTATTTGGATTAAACCTTCTTTTAACTGGTTTAAGTTGAACATTGATGTTTCTCTGTTTGAGAATTGTTGGTGTATTGGGGGGTTGATTAGAAACTGTGCTAGGGAATTTGTTTTGGGTTTTGCTGGCACGTCTGCGTCTGTTAATAAGCGGACTGCTTTGTTGTTGGCTGTTGGTCAAGCGCTTAATATTTCTGCTGGTTTATTTATTCAGAATATTGATATTGAGGGGAATTTTAATGAGGATATTAAAGCTTTAGTGGTTAGTGAAGGTGGTTTGTATGGTTATTCTCATTTCTATATCTGCAGAAGTATTTAGTTTTTCATGGAGTCTATTAATTGCCATTTTATTAATGTTTACCCTGTTGTTAATTCGGCTGCTACGGAGCTTGCTTTGTTTGGCAGTAGATTTCATGATATTACTGAGTTATCTTTTAATAACCTCTCTGTTCAGATTAAAGGTTTGATTAATTTGGATAGGAGTGGTATGCCGTATATTATTGAGCAATAGTCTCTTGTTTTGTTTAGTTGTTGTATTTTCTGGGTGTTGCTTATCCTGCTGTGGTTTATTTCTTCGCTCTCTTGGTTTTTTCTGGTGGCTTTTGGGTGGTGTTCGCTTTCTGCCTCATGTTTTACTCTATTACATCTTGGATATATATAGTGTGCCGTTTGTTAATGTTCATTAGGGTGTTCTGTTTGACTGCCCTGAGTTGCTTTGGGCATGGTTTGTCTTTTCCTTTTCTGGGTGCTTGTGGTTTCTTCGGTGTTTTTGGTTTCTCCTGGTGTTTGTTTCTGGGCATACTGGTTGGTGTGCAGTTTGTTTTCCCGAAGGAGTTCTTGGTGGTCTTATGGGCTTACTTGTTGGTGTTTGTTCCTTGGCTTGTTCTGGTTTGTT
The DNA here is from genome assembly GCA_016618105.1 of Dendrobium huoshanense. Classification (NCBI taxonomy): domain Eukaryota; kingdom Viridiplantae; phylum Streptophyta; class Magnoliopsida; order Asparagales; family Orchidaceae; genus Dendrobium; species Dendrobium huoshanense. The sequence goes on from CM028357.1 coordinate 35,932,340, forward strand.
CTAGTAGGTTGGCTTGGGCTGTTTTGTTCCTGCTGGTGCTTACAGTGGTGTTCTTCCTTATTGTGCTGTGGGTGAATCCGGCGGGTTGTTGGGTTCTGCTTCAGACTTCTGTTCATTCCTTTTGTTGGTGTTTCAAGAAATATTTTGGTTGTATAGTTTTTGTTTCATACTATTTGTCTCATATCTTTTTTTGGAGGTTTCCTTGCAGGAATCTTAAGAATCCTTATGGTACTAGCATTATTGATCGCAAGGTAATCTATTTTTGGTTTTCAAATATTTTATTATGTTATTTTAAGTGTTTTTGCAGGAAGTTCGAGCTGAACGGTCATATTAAGTTCTTCCTTTTTTGGGTGCTGTTGACTCACAGACCTAGGTCCTTAGGTTGTTCTTTTTGTAATTGTAGAAAATGGATCCATTGGATTTTAGGTTTTTCTTTTCCTTTTCTATTTGTAGTTCTTTCAAGCATTAGCGGGCTGAAGGATCCATCTAAGGACTTTTGTAACCAATTTTTGAATATTAACACGTAGGCCCCATGAGTGGGTTTTAACCAAAAAAAAAATGAAATAATCTCTTGATTAGTAGCCTTAAGCCAACAGTGAATGAGAAGAGCTAGAAGTCAAGATAAAAATTGTTATTGGAGTTGTGGTGAGAATATAGTAGGACTTCATTGTCTTCTTGGGACTGGCTTGAAGTGCTATCTTGAGAGTCCTTCCTCTCATATTAATGTAGTGGAGACTGGAGAGAGGGTGGAAAGAGCGTATCACTGTAAAACTTAATAATTTATTAAAAAATAGGATGACCGTGCACAAATTCAATGCAATACACCTATTAAAAATTTTTAAAATAAAATTTAGAATTAGCTAAACTTCAATTTTAGCAAATTTATAACCAAACTAAACGTCGTGATAAGACATAAAAAAACATTAATGTAATTTAATATGAGTCCAAATGATCGAGGTCAAATCAAGCATTTGAAGTATAATTAGAAGCTTTGGGTAATTAATTGAATGATTAAATGATCTCCAAACTTACATGCTTATAATCAAATTCAACATTCGATGGTAGAAATCCAACATCCCCATTAAAATATCGAGTAAACGGTCTGTGATAAATGAAAGAAATGAGAATAGTCCAATGGAATATTTTGGGATTTAGCTAAATTTATCAAAATGTCACTCCCAAAATACTACAAATAGACCCATATTCTCTACTTTAATGAGATTTGGACTTTAGGTTAGAGAGCTTAGAAACCTAAATAACTATAGAGCTTTTTCTAGCATTCAACACCACATAGCTCAACCTGTTATCATTACTGTTATCTTAGTATTATCACCTAAGGTTTTGAAATTTAGACCGGACCGACTGGTTCGACTAGTTCAACAATGAACCTATCAGTTGTCCAATCCGGTTCAATTTAAAAACTGGCCTAAACCAACGATTCAACAGGTGAAATAGTACAAGTTCAAAAGAAACATATGCTTTTAAAATTTTTTTTAAATTTAAATAAAGTATAAACAACACATATTGTACTTTCTTACACTTTTAAAATTAAACTTTTCTATTAAATATTGAGATTTAATACACCATAATATATAGATGTCACCTCATAAAACATGGCTTCTTAAAAAAGAGTGAACTTTACATTATATAAAGAGTTAAAAGGCAATCATCTCATACTCCCCATGATGTGGGACTAAAAAAGTTGCATGAATACAATATGAACTTGAATGTAAAGTTGGGCTTTATTAGGCCATTAATTGGGGTTTGTTAGGCCACAATTTTTTTTTATTTGTATTATAAATTTATATATAATAAATTTGTTATAATATATATTATAAAAATTAATAATATAAAATTTTAATATTATAAATTTATGTATTATATTAAATATTATTCTTATTACACATTTGTAAATTAAATATTATAAATTTATATATTATCTTAAAATTTTAATTTGTTATAATTTATATTATAAGAATCTCATTTATTATCATTATAATTAAATTTAAAAGCTAATTATAATTAAATGATTAGATATTCATAAATATAATATAATTAAATTATATGTCTTAAAATTTAATTATAGTATATAATTATATTCATCTTTTAAATTTAATTATATTGAGAGATAATCTACTAAAATTATGGAGTTTAAATTCTTAGAATTATGATGTTTAAGGTATGTTTGTCATAATTTGATAGGAAATACTTGATTTCAAGTATTTCCTAATCACGTTGGCAACAAATCTCACAGCAAACTGCTGTCCACAGTAGGAAAACAGCCAAAAACAGTAGGAAAACAGAGGAAAAACTACAGGAAAACGGAGAAAAGACTTGTATTTTACTAATAGATGCAAGGAAAATAGCAAAGATACAAGGATCCTCTATTCGAGAGGAGGATCTCACTCTCCCAATCTCTAGAATTTGATCTAGAGCCCTAGCCACCAAAGAAGAACAAGAAAACTCCAAGCAAATTTCACATAACCCTAAACCTCCTCATTACTCCCTACTTAATGCATACAATTCAAAATAGATACAAAAGGACCTAATTGCCCTCACTTCCCCTCATTTTGGCTCCAAGAAACAACTTGAATTTCAAGTGGACCCCACCTCTAGCCCTCCTGCGGCTTCCGCCTGATGTCCGCCCCGCCCCCTTCTTCGGTAAAAACGAACCGGCCCACTGGATTGGGCCGGCTGGACCGGTCCAGGGAGGACCGGTCTAACATTACCGCCCTCCCAAAGAACCACCTTGTCCTCAAGGTGGAAGTCAGGAAACTGTTGCTTCATCCGCTCGTATGGCTCCCACGTGGCCTCGTAGTCCGGGAGATTCTTCCATTTGATCAGGACTTCTGTGGTTCCATCTGCTTTTTGGCGAACCTCCATGAGCTCCAAGGGTTCCAATATCATTTCCATCTCCTCTGTTAATGTTCTTGGTAACTCAGAATTGGTAGCATAATTTCCAATGGCTCTCCTTAGCTGGGATACATGGAAAACTGGATGGATCGTCGCTGTTGGTGGTAACTTGAGACGATATGCCACAGCTCCAATTTTCTACAGTACTTCATAAGGACCGAAGTACCTTGGAGCAAGCTTCTCGTTCCTCCGATTGGCGATCGTTTTCTGTCGATATGGGCGGAGTTTCAAAAATACCTTCTCGCCCACCTCAAACTGAATATCCTTCCGATGTCCATCAGCTTGTTTCTTCATAATCTTTTGAGCCTTCAACAAATGTCTTTTTAACTCTTCCAGTGTCTTATCCCTCTCCTCCAAATACTCCTCTACTGAAGACACGGGTGTGCTGCTACTCCCAAAATGCACCAAGTGGGGTGGATCCCTTCCGTACAACACCTTAAATGGAGTCATCTAAGAGGCTAAATGAAAAGAGGTGTTGTACCAGTACTCGGCCCATGATAGCCATTTAGCCCATAGCTTGGGTGTTTCTGATGCGAAGCATCTCAGATAAGTTTCCAAGCTCCTGTTGACTACTTCTGTTTGGTCATCCGTCTGTGGGTGGTACGCCGTACTTCTCTTCAGCACTGTCCCCTGCAGTCTGAATAATTCCTTCCAGAAATGGCTGAGAAACACCTTATCTCTGTCTGAGACTATCGCTTCGGGTACTCCGTGTAGTCTGACTATCTCCCTGATGAAGGCTGACGCTAATGTCACCGCGGTATATGGGTGGCGTAGAGGAATAAAATGAGCATATTTGCTCAATCTATCCACTACCACCAAAATCACTGTGAATCCCTCAGAGCGGGGTAGCCCATCAATGAAATCCATAGATATCTCCTCCCAGACTCGTCCTGGTAAAGCCAAAGGCTGCAGTAACCCTCCTGGTGACATAGCTAGATACTTATTTCTTTACCATCTCTTCCACATCTTTGTGCATATCTTTCCAGTACAGCTCTGCCGCTCGTCTCCTATAGGTCTTTAGCACTCCTGAATGACCTCCCATTGCAGTTCCGTGGAATTCCTGGAGCAATTGTGGGATGTGTACTGACGTTTTGGGCAGCACAAATCTCCCCTGATACAACAATCTCTCCCCCTCCAATGAGGACCCTGGATGGCCGCCCTTTTCCTTCACTAACTCAGCTCTGATCTTGCTTAATTCCTCATCTTTAGCACTCTCCTCCTTTATGGCTTCCCAATCTAGCACCATTGGAATTGACACAGCTACTGCCTGCAGTTCACCCATGCACCTAGACAAGGCATCTGCTGCCTTATTTTCTACCCCGGGCCTGTACTGAATTTCAAAATCATACCCGAGCAGTTTTGATAGCCATCTCTGATGCTCCTCTGTCACCATGCGCTGCTCCAACAAATATTTCAGGCTTCGTTGGTCGGTCCGGACGATGAAGTGCCTTCCAAGTAAATAAGGACGCCACTTTTTGATAGCCAAAACAATTGCCATCAATTCCCTCTCATAGACAGATTTCAGACGAGCCCTGGCGGTCAACACTTGGTTGAAATAAGCAATGGGCTTTTGGCTCTACATCAGCACTGCTCCTAGCCCGTACCCTGATGCATCTGTCTCCACTATAAAGGCCTGAGTAAAATCCGGTAAAGCTAAGACCGGCACTGTGGTCATAGCTTTCTTCAACTGCTCAAATGCTGTCGTAGCAGCCTCCCCCCATAAGAAGCCATCTTTCTTCAACTGTTCTGTGAGTGGCCAAGCTATAGTGCTGTATCCCTTCACAAATCTTCTGTAGTACCCTGTAAGCCCTAGGAATCCCCTCAGCTCCTTTAGATTTTTGGGCAATGGCCACTTAAGCATGGCTTCAATCTTGGACTGATCTGCTGCTACCCCTTCCTTGGATACCACATGACCCAGGTACTCCACACTAGCTTGTGCGAAGCAGCATTTCTTCAAGTTAGCTCTCAGCTGGTGCTTCTGGAGAACCTCTAACACCTTCTTCAAATGCCCCCAGTGCTCTTCCTCTGTTCTGCTATACACTAAGATGTCATCGAAGAATACCAGAACAAATCGCCTCAAATACTGTTTGAAAATTGTATTCATGAGTGCCTGGAAAGTGGCTGGAGCATTGGTGAGGCCAAAGGGCATCACCAGGAACTCATAGTGGCTCTCATGAGTTCTAAAGGCGGTCTTGGGTACATCTTCTTTCTTTATTCGAATCTGATGGTATCCAGATTTTAGGTCGATCTTGCTGAAAATCACCGTTTCACTCAATTCATCCAACAATTCGTCAATCACTGGTATGAGAAACTTATCAGGTACCGTTTCCTTATTGAGTGCACGGTAGTCTACACAAAACCTCGAACTGCCATCCTTCTTTTTTACCAATAGAACAGGACTAGAGAATGGGCTGGTGCTGGGCCTGATGATCCCTGCTTCCAGCATTTCTCTGATCAACTTTTCTATTTCATCCTTTTGAAACTAAGGGTAACGGTAAGGTCGCACGCTGACCGGCGACACTCCCTCTCTTAATATGATGGCGTGCTCCTGCTCCCTAGGTGGTGGCAACCCTAGAGGGGGTTGAAAAACCTCCTCGAACTCCTGGATCAATGGCTGCACAGAGAGGAGTATGTCTCCCCCTTCCTCCCCACTCGTGCCCTCTAAGCTGTGTAATTCCACCAAGTAGCCTTCCCCTTCCTCCTGGATTGTCTTGATTAGGGATTTCAGAGAAACCCCTGCTTTGGTCAGCCCTGCATCCCTTTGAATCACTGTTTTCCTTCCACCCTTCACCAACTCCATCCGCAGTGTGCCCCAATTGATTTTGGTTTCCCCCAACGTCTGTAACCACTTCATCCCTAGGATGACATCCGTACTCCCCAGTTCCAGGGGAAGGAAGTCTTCCTTCACCTGTATGCCTTGAATCTTCAGCACCACTCCTTTGCAGATTCCTCTTCCCATTTCTACCTTCCCAGTGCCCATCATCACCCCATAGCCTCCAGTATCCACTAACTTCATCCCCAACAACTCCACAATTTTGGTGGAAATGAAATTGTGGGTTGCCCCACTGTCAATCAACACCACGACCCCATGGTCAGCTATCTCTCCCTTCACTTTCATAGTGTGACTCGGAGTGAATCCCACTACAGAGTTTAGAGAGACTTCTGCCACATCCAGATGCATCTTTTCCTCCTCCATCTCTGAATCGCTTCCCCCACCCTCTTCGTCTTCCTCGTCTTCACAAACGAGGAGAACTTGAAGAGTTCGATCCTTGCACTTGTGCCCTGGCATGTATTTCTCATCACATCGGAAACACAGCCCTTTTGGTCTCTTTTCTTGCATTTCTTTGTCAGTTAGCCTCTTAAACTGTCCCCCATTTCCTCCTCCTATTGCTTTTTCTTTTGGAACTTCTTTCATCCCTCCTGTGGAAGCTCCCTTGATGGATAGGTGGGTAGTTGTCCACCTATAGGTGCCTCCTGAGCTACTACTACTCCTTGCTCCCTTTTCCAGATTCTTTTGATTTTCAACCAACTGTGCAAGCTTCATGGCCTCCCCTAGGTCCCTGGGCATCAGGACCTTCACTGCTGCTCGCACCTCAGCCTTTAACCCCTTCATAAAATTACCCTCTAGCACCGTTTCGGACAAGCGCTCCACTCTGCTGGCCAGATGCTCAAACTTCTCTCGATAGTCTGCCAATGACCCCTCCTGAACTAGGGCAAAGAACTGCTCGTAGAAGTCTCCTCCCCGATCGGTTTGGAAACGCTCTAACAAACTGTCCTTGAATTCTCCCCAGCTCCTGATAGGTCTCCTCTGATCTCTCCACTGGTACCAAGAGAGTGCCTTCCCTTCCAGACACAAAAGCCGCTGCTGACAACTTCTCCTCCTATGTCAATTCGTTAACAGCAAAGTATCTCTCCACTTTGTAGATCCACCCATAGGCATCCTCCCCTTCAAAAATTGGCATTTTCAATTTTCTCACCTTTCGATCCCCGCCATTCCCCCTTAATCCTCCATAGTTTCCCCTCTCCCATGTGCCTGTACCCCCCCACGTATCCCGATCTTCCCTTGCTCTGCCCTGTCCCAATCCCTCTTCAAAATATCCTCTCCGATCTTCAAAAATTGCTTCCCGGCACCCCTGAAATCCCCCCCGATGTTCCCAACCAGCCCCTCTGGGTTCTCCACCTCCATAGCCTTGTCTTTCCACATACCTTCCTCCTCTCTCCTCTCTCTGGAAAGGCTCCAGATGAGGTCTTCCCCTACTTCCTTCCACGATTTCCACTTCCTCTTCCTCCCGATGGATTTCAGAGTTGGTGTTCTTCGCTGCGGGCCCTTTTGCATCAGACGTCGCCGATTGGGTTTGAAACTCCAACATCTTTTTCATCATATCCCGTAGATCATCCATTTGTCCTTCCATGGAGGACATTCTTTCTTCTACGGTATCCTTGATTTGATTTATCTCCCCTTCAATCCTCTCCTCCAAAGCATCCACCTTCTTAGCCGCCATCTCCTATGGCTTGCAATTTAGGAGAAGATCTCAAGAATTGGAAAAAAATTTCAGCGATTTTTTTTTTCTTTTCGGAGCAATTTCAGCCGCTAAAATTTATCAAAACAGCCCACGATTTGTCCCAAGACTTGCTCTGATACCAATTTGATAGGAAATACTTAATCACGTTGGCAACAAATCTCACAGCAAACTGCTGTCCACAGCAGGAAAACAGCCAAAAATAGTAGGAAAACAGAGGAAAAACTGCAGGAAAACGGAGAAAAGACTTGTATTTTACTAATAAATGCAAGGAAAATAGCAAAGATACAAGGATCCTCTATTCGAGAGGAGGATCTCACTCTCCCAATCTCTAGAATTTGATCTAGAGCCCTAGCCACCAAAGAAGAAAAAGAAAACTCCAAGCAAATTTCACATAACCCTAAACCTCCTCATTACTCCCTACTTAATGCATACAATTCAAAATAGATACAAAAGGACCTAATTGCCCTCACTTCCCCTAATTTTGGCTCCAAGAAACAACTTGAATTTTAAGTGGACCCCACCTCTAGCCCTCCTGCAGCTTCCGCCTGATGTCCGCCCCGCCCCCTTCTTCGGTAAAAACGAACCGGCCCACTGGATTGGGCCGGCTGGACCGGTCCAGGGAGGACCAGTCTAACATAATTATTATGTTAATTTTATTAATTTTTATTAATTTTATTATTTATTACGTCTTTCGATTCGACCCCGATTCGACCGATCGAGTTATGAACTTCTCATTCTTCCGATTTGTTGTCCAGTCCAATTTTCACAACCTTGCTATCACATCATCATCTAAATACCACCACTTGGCCTTCACAATGTAATTAGCTTGATATTGAAAATAGAATCAGACCAGCTGGTTTGACCATTTCAACTGTGAACCGATCTTATGATCAGTTTTGCCCTCCTGAAAAATCATTCCAACATCAAATCAGTGATAATCAGTTTGAACCTCTAGTTCAATTCATAATATATTTAAATAATTTTATTTAATATAAAATATTTTATTGCATATTAAATTAATTTAAATTCAATATATTTTATTTAATACTATATATCTAAAAATTTAAAATGTAATATATTAAGCACTAACAATTCATATCCATCACCATATATGTGCTTTTAACCCATGAATGTAAGAAAAACTATATAAACAATACAACACAAATCTCCCAAGTGATATGGGATTAAAAATTTTTTACAATGTGTGCAAGGTGGATTGTTTTCATGAGGAGTTTTTGAAAAACTTTTGTATAGAATATTCAAATAAAAAATGATTATAATAATTTTGAAAGTTCTTATATTTATATTGTATATTATTTAAAATTATTCAAATAAAAAATAATTCTTTTTTATTTTTAAATTTTTAAAATTTTGCTCTAAATATGAAATTAAATGATAATAATAAAAATAAATAATCTAAAATAAATAATGTAGTATAACTTTATAAATAAATAAATTATACCTAAATATATAATATAAATTTACAATTATTTATAGTAAATTTTTATATTTATATAAAAATTAAATTTATATTAAATACAAATTAAAATAAAAAATAGGAGATATTTAAATTTTAATTTTAATGTTGTATTTATTAAAATTTAAATATATAATATAAATTAATAAGTATTTAAAATTATGTAATATATTATTTATGTATGAATTTATTTTTTTTTCTTTTGTCTGAGAATTCTTAGAATTATGAAAATTTTAAGGTTAGATTGTCATATTACTATGTTAGTTTTATTAATTTTTTGTTAATATTATTCTTTATTACATCATTCGACGTCGAATCGGTTAAACTGTGAACCTCTTCTTCTTCTGGTTCATTGTCTGGTCCTAGTTTCACAACATTGTTAATTAGTGAATGTCACTCAAGCCTCACTTTGTAAGATCATATATGCACGATGGAGCTATTTGATCTTAAATCATTTAACTTTCAGAGGATGTTGGATAAACAAAGAGCACAATCAAAACATAATAAAATTCTTCCATCACAAAATCAATAATAGGTCATGGCATATTAATTTGGTGTCACCCATATATATAGTGTCTTCTCATCATCATGTTACAACTCTTGTTCCACCACATCTCATCAAGGTCTTTAAAAGACAACCAATTCAAACAATAATTCTCATAATGCTTTGTTCACATGTATTAACCTTGGTGGACATAAATAAAGCTTGCCTTGTTGAAATAACCCCACATAATGTTATAAATGTTAGCTTCGACGCCTTGTTCAACCCCCTCTATGGGAAAAGAACTAGCTTACTCCATTGTGTTGCTTTCAAAATAATTTATCTTTAATTGATGTAATTCTCCATTATTTCACTTCAGAGGGGTTTTAGTTACCTGTAATTAATTATGTGACCTCAAACCCTTACTAACATAACAACCCTCATATGATTATCATGCACATTCAATATGCTTCTATTGCTATCTACTACAAGCTCTTCCCTAAAATTTTTAAGAGATAAGCCCGTACCTAGTTATACTCTCTTTTTGATAGAACTATGCATAGTTTGTTGATCTAGTTAAATATTTCATCAAATAATTTATTATTAATCAAAAGATTATTTAGGATTATTTCCCTGTTTTGGAGGTTTGCCAAAATAAAAGAGATACTCATAAGCTCTATATAAGCTCATCAAATCTCTCAAATGGATCCAAAATTACTAAGTGTTTTTCTTGGAGGTTCTCATGTATATCTTTCTACAAATCAATGATGAGAGAGATATAACTTGTAAGCATGAAAACTTTCAATATTGTCATTTATAGTCTCACATTACTTTGGAAGTTTTACTTTGTGTTTGCGTGATTTGTATAGCTTTTTGCTTTTGCATATGGTAGGAACTCACATGGAGTCGCGGTGTCTTGTGAGAATGTAGAATGTTAATCTTTGGTAATTCTTAATTATATGTATTTAAAAGTTTAAATATATAATATTTATGTTACTTTAGAAAGTTTAATATTATATTTAATATTAAATTAATTTATTAATTATTTTAAAAAACGCTTGAACCATATGATTTTAGAAAATCAGGGCCAGTTCAATGGCTCACCGATTACGATTAAAGTCAATTCGGTTCAATTCGATGTAATGTTGGTTCTTAAGTTTGGACGGACCGACCATTTGACCAATTCACAGTTGAACTGGGCGAACTGACTCTTTCGGTCCAATTTTTAAAATAATGTATATTATTTGAGGCCGCTTGTTTATTTTTATTTTTATTTTGTTTTTAAGACTACTTTCATGGTTCGTTTGGTACGACTTTTTTATTGTTTCTTTAAACAGTTTTTAAGTACAAAAATTTTAATTTTTTACTAGAAAGCTGCTTTAAGAAACAATAAAAAAGCCGTCCCAAATGAAGCCTCAATCTTCAAGTTGGTTATTATTTTTTAGTGAGGATAAATTATTTTTTTTCGCACAATTAAATATACTAATGTGTCATAATTGTAGAAAAATTAATGACTGGTTATATATATGATAAATATTTTTTTACAAATTTTTAAATTAATATTAAAAAAAAATTAAAGCGCTGAAAAAAAACTTTAGGAAAAAGAATATTCTATCCACACCTTGGGGAGGGGAGGGGAGGGGAATTAAGGGACAAGCCCATTTCCATTTCTATGAATCTAATTATAATGTGCCCAAGTCTAGTTACGACTGATTAGAAGTACGAGAACATATGATTAGCGTTGCACCAAAAAATTTACAATGCTCAAAATGAAATTAACAAGTAAGAGAAGAAGTGAAATGAACTGGTAAAAGCATTAAAGATCACATCTCCTCTTGATCTTTTAGCTGGGAGTTTAGGCTGCCTGAGCAAAGAGCAGTGGCCATCCAAGGAAGTTGTGGGATAAGCAAAAAACCGATCATTATTGTCCAATTAGCGGCAGCATAAGCACCAACAAAATCTACCTTGCTAGAGAAACACACCTCATGCTAATTATTCCAACTTAATAACTTAAAAGCAAGAGACTGTTTAACTTAACTAATAATAAAATAATGGTTTAGAATTTTGTATTGGGGCGTAGCATATAAGAAGAGAAGAAGGAAACAATTTTGCGAAGGATGTTGAAGAAAGTGTTACATTCAAAGAAAAAGTGACCAAAACTTTTAGTAGTATATATAGGTGCAGAGATTGCAAAGAGGAAAATAATTTTGTGTCCAATAGGTAGAAAGGATAATAGTATTACCGATGACTGTCTAAATTTAAGTAAAGCTGAAAGCATAATTAAGATTAGGGATGTAAGCAACACCCAAATCTCCATAAAATTTTGGTTTGCATGTATCTATCCAAGTAATGAAAGTAATCAAATGAAGCTTCTTGGCATTTATATCTCCATGAAAGAGAAACCTAGCAAACATTTTGTTGATATATTTTATGTAAATTTTAGGCATAGTTTCCCTCTAATCCAATAAACAATAATAGCGTTTGAAATAATAATTTTAAGGAACTATTACCCGCCTACATAGTTTGCACCTTTTTTTTTTGGACATTTAGGCCATTTAAGGCAAACTCACACACACAACGCATACACAAAGACTCGAACCCAAGACCTCTTAGTTGGAAGCCTAAGCTCTCAATCAACAGGCTAAGGTGAGCTGTGTATAGTTTGCACCTTAAGTTGTGTAGTAATAATGATGCCTTTTTTGACAAAGCTATTACATAGCTGGAGTCTTTTAATAGAAATGGGGATTCCTATGTAGAAGAAGGTTGTAGAATGGTCTAGGAAGATTAAGAACTTCACAATGTCTCTAATATGAGTTTTAGGGTGAGAGAATATAATAGAGCTCTTGACAAGGTTAATGTTGGGCCAAAAAGTCTTACAAATAGTCATAAGGATATTATTAAGAGAGAGCATATTAGGAAGGGAGGCATTTGCAAACACCAAGTCATCTATATATGTCAAGTGAGAGATGTGAACATATAAATGTCACATAAGTTGTCTGCATGAATAACATAATCAAAAGTAATAAATAGAGCATTCCTCACAATGCAAAACTAGTATTGAGATAGAGAGCAATCTTTGCCTTTAACAAGTAGAAGAGCAAAAAATAAAAATATAAAAACCATCCAAATTCTCATTAACACAAATGGAGAAATGAATATTCTCAATGCAAGCTTTGATCCAACTAATGATTATATCAAGAAAACTTTGTTTCATTCTTCGGAGAATAAAATTTTTTAGAAACTGTATCAAAAGCTTTGAAAATATCAAATTTGGCACAAAAAATATCACTTTTTGTTTGCATTTCTTGAAATATGATAGAATCTCCTCAGCTAAAAAAAAATGTTATCGGTAGAAATTCTAATGCTACTAAAGCCAACTTGAGAATGATTGAAAATAATAGTTATTTTTTTGTACATTTGATCCAATTAAGGCAAACTCACACACACATCACATATGTAAGACTCAAACCTAATACATCTTAGTTGATAGCTAAAACTCCTAACTAATAGACCAAATTGAGTTGCATGAAGATAAATATCATAATAGGCTTTATCTTGTTAGCTAGGAGCTTTATAATGGTTTTGTAAAAGATATTAAACATAAATATAGGTCTATAGTTTAATATATTTGTAGTTTGAGAAGTTTTAGGGTTAAGAGATTACGTCCATAATAAGAGAAATTTTTATGTGTGGGCACCGAATATTCAGAGATGTATTAAAATGTGTCAAATCATCCAGTACATAATACTAATATATAACAAAAAAAATGATGTAGCATATCCTGATTCACCTCCATATGGCTTTCCGTGATCGAACCGAATAATTTTTCACGTAATAAACGAATAACCATCATGCCCATCTCATAGTAACAGTTATTTGACACGTGTCAAATCATATTTGGCCTTCAATCGACACGTGTTGCATTTCATATATGGGCTTCAAATGGGTGCGGGTTTGTGAATAGTCGGTCATTGACATGATAAAAAAGATATCGAATCACCGGACCCGTACTCCCAACGCCGAACGCCGATCGCCGATCGCCGAACCGCTGCTTCGACGCTTTTCCAGCCGCTTCCTGCATTGCAGGGATCAGCTCACCACTGCGCGTGAGCGGCTCGTGTATCGATACGACGCGACCCGATGCGACACGATACGGAACCCTTTAAAGCCTGCCACCTGTCCTCTTCCACGTAACGCCGCTCTCGTCCGATCCGCCTTCCTTTCGTTAAATCCCAGCCGTCCGATCTCCTTAACGTAGGGTAAATCGGCCACCAGCTTCCCTACAGTAGACTTAACCTATAAGGAATGATACGATATTTCTCTCGTCTCTGTGTGCGTGTCTCTCTCTCTCTCCCATCGTCTTCTCTTATCCTGTGTGGGAGAAGGAGACGACAACGTGGGTAGAGACAAAGGGGAAGTACATTTGTGGCAGGCTTTAGCAGTAGTTCTCGTTGTAAGAGCTTTCTCTCTCTCTCTCTCCTCGTATTCTCTTCTGTGAAAAGATATGGCAGAGAGTAAATATATAGTTGAGATTCCATAGCTTGGCTAAAGCTTCTTTTGCTTGGTGTAGTATATAAATCCTTTGAAGCTACCGCGATCAATGAAAGTGATCAATGGATTATGAAGTTTATAAATAAATGATTTCTTTCATGAAGATCATGGAAGACGAATTCTATTAAAAAAAGAATTAAGTGCATATCAACAATTTTTTATATATTTAATAGGTTTGACAAAATAAATATATAAAGAAAAAAAGTAAATGGAAAAATTATATATTTTTCATTATCAAATATCATTCTCTATAAGTTTTTTCCTCTTCAAAAATCGTTCTAGTCGTAAAAAGTCTGACGGTAAAAAAAAAAACAATAATAATTAAATGAACTTAAGATTTCTTTCTTTTTGTTTTTATTTTAAAGGATGAAGTTTAACACTGCCCTAATGCTTTTAGTTATTTTTTTTAAAACTGCTAAAGCAATGATTAGCCAAGTTTAATATAAATGAAGTCTTAAGACTAGTTTAAAAAACAATAGACATCCTTCAAATTTATCATGATCATTGGCACGTTAGCAATAAACTACCCGCTCCGTTTAATGTTCAAAGTCCCTAAGAAGCTAACTCGGGATAAAATAAAACTTTCAACATTTAATAGACAAACACCTTTCATCCTAAGGCCGTCTCCAGCCATACTGCAAACGGCTGTTTGCCGTGCCGTCATCCTCCCAACCGAGCGGCAAAACTGCCGGCATTCAATTGCTGATGAACAGTGCGACGCCAATAATGGCGTCGCACTGTTCATACGCCATTTTTTTAATATATAATTGATTTTTTATTTTAAATTTTTAAATATAAATTTATATTTTAAATAATTAAAAAATAATAATTTAGAAATAAATTATTTTTCAAAAATTAAAATATTTTTCATGGAATTACTTTTTAAAGATAAACATTAACATAAAAATTATGATAATTTTCATATTATACATATTTAATAAAAGACATTGAGTACTACAATACTTAAAAAAAAAACTGGAATCAAAATACAAAACAAGTTCGGATAATAAAAAAAATAAAATAGCATTAATTGAGCACTACGAAATGAATTAATTGAGCATTTGTAGGATCAATATACTAATTCTAATGTTTAGTTGCTCTTATATTTTTTTGGTTTTCATTTGTGTTCTAATATAATTTTAATTGTATCAAATATATATTTGCTTATTTAGAACATATTAATATTCCAATTTTTTATATCGAGAAAAGAAACATAATTTTTAAAATTATAATAGGTTTAAAATTGATAAATATAAATATTTGATTAAAAAAAATTTAAAATGAAATAAGAAAAAGAATATGCTAGGAATATTCCTTTTTTTATGTTAGAAAATGAAGTTCGATTGGAGTCAAGTTACTGCATTTTGGAGTTTTACTGTATTTTGGAGTGAAAAATGAGTTTTTCGGTTGGAGATGCCCTAACACATAAGTGTTACTGAGCACACATGATATAAAATAATGGATAATCAAATAATCAATTCAATTCTTGCACTCAACGAGTAGGCTTTCTTCTAACATAATTCCAATAAAAAAAAAAAGTTAAAAAAAACAACAAACTCCCTTCCAATTTATCAAGATCAGTAAGAATATATTACGCGGAAGGTAGCGTGGAAATGAACAAAATAGGAGTAGGAAAAATTTGGCAAAAATTCATAGATAAAAGAAAAGAAAAAACCCAAGGAACTCTCAAGATCCAAAAGCAAATTCAGTGGTTTGAAGCTCACACGGCAAGACTGAGGCAGAAGGGCGAGCATATTACCTCTATAAAGGAAGTAGCTTTGAGTAATCTCGCGCCTCCCGGCTTCGTCTTGCTATATCGGCGTGTCTATTGTCGCGTGCATGAAGTGGCGGAACGAAGGCGTCGAGGACTCAAGTAGGGGGGGGGGGGGGGGGGGGGGGGGGGGGGGGGGGGGGGGGGGGGGGGGGGGGGGGGGGGGGGAGGGGGTTTCTACAATTTGAGGATGGGCAACTAGAGGCAACTTGGATCCACCAATGTATGACATTAGAAGAAAAAAATTTATTATATTACTATTTTTATGAGAAGATCCAAATACACAAATAAGGGAGGCCTGGTCTGTAATCATTATAAAAGATTGTATAATTTTTATGTGAAAATTAATATAAAAAAAAAACATAGGGTCTCATTTAAAATAATTTTGCTATTATTTATTATTAGTTGCAAATGATAAATAAACTTGGTTCAAATCATTGATTCAATGTCATAAGCTTATAATTTATATAACATATTATGCAGCTGAAGTTGGAAGAGCCCTATGCCATTAGAGACATTTGAAATAGATCAATTACTTGTTTATTTGGTTATACCCTTTGAGAAAAGTAGACCAAAGACCGAGAAAATCATTATAAATCACAATTTTGATGTTAGGTATTAGAGTTTATGTCGATGACATACATCAAGCTTAAAAACGATTATGTGCATTGATATTATTAACGAAGGCATGTGATGAAGTTTGTAGCATGATGATTATAGTTAGAATATAGGTTAGAGGATGACAGTTGGATGAAAAAGATGAGAGGATTATAGTTGGGTAATTGAGTTCATGGGATTTTAGTCCAGCAAGTGTTCGGGAGATCATAATAGAGCGATGGAGATCTGAGAATTATAACAGGGCAATGTTGGTCAGGTGACCACAGTCAGGCATTAGTAATCAAAAGATAGTAATCGAGGGATGGTGATCAGAGAATTGTAATCGCGCAATCGTGATTGGGGGATCATTGCAATGCAATTGAAATTTTGGGACTATAGTTGGGTGATTTTTGTCAAAGGATCATAGTCAGGTGATGGTAGTCAAATAATTATAGTTGGATGACAATAATTGAGGATCATAATTGGACGTCCATGGTCGGAGGCCCATAATTGGGCGATAGTGGTCGATGGTCGATAATCGGGTGACAATGGTTAAAAATTGGATGGTGTTCCTACGATGGCATTCAGAGAATGCTTTGATGACAACAATCGAACATTATCTAATGGTAGTGGTCTGATAATGGCAATAAGGAGTTATCCGACAGAATCTGTCAGACGATGATCAAACAATGATGGTTAGGTGGTGGTTAGACAATAGTGGCTAAGAAAAATTTTAGTGACAGTTGGATAATGATCAAACTATGGTGTTCAAGTGAAGCTCCGGGATTTTTAAAATATGAGCATGTTATATTTAAAAATTATTTGATCATCCAATTAATGTCAATGCTTCAAGTGCTTAATCTATACTTAATCATTCTTAAACAAGGTCACTTTTAGTATCTTTGGATTCATCGCACCAAGATGTTTGGTTCAACTATATGCTTGCTGAAATTGAAGTTTGAATGAATCTAACTTTAATTTTTGAAAGTTTCTAATTCAAACATATATTGAAATTTGTGCTTAATACAGACGATGACCGACCTTTGGAAATGATAACAGATGATAGTGGCAGAGGTTTGCAACAATAATGATAGCTAATCTATATTTGAAAATCGGTCAAATCTCACAATTACTAAATACATTAAAATTGAACTAGATAATAAATTTCAAATACATTTAATGAAATATCAATATATTCAAAACCACAGCATGTAGAATATTTACAACCCTTTTACTCCATAGTAAATAACCTCATAATCAACTCAAGTGCCTAGATGAGATGAATCCAAAAAGTATCAAATAATCAAATTATATATATGGAATATTAATGCTAAAAATAGTCTATGATTAGGGAACATAATATGGGTTGTATGATAGAGTTCTCCAAACTTTGGCTATATTTATGGGGAACGCCACTTTTTAAAACCTATAAAAAAGAACCACTTTTTTACATAAAAGTGACTTGGACATTTGCTTGAGAATAAAGAGAGCTCAAAGATTTGAAGAATCATGGAGCTGGAACAAGAGTACCATTGCCCAGCTATAATCTTTCAACAACTATTGTTTGACTATGGCTCTCTGATTATCATAGTTCCACTATAATCTTTTGACCATCATCTCTTGATTATAATCCTTTACCATGCTGCCCAATTGTGGTTTTTCAATCATCATCAACACAATATAATCTATCAACCACCATTACATTACTATGCTCCTCCGACACTTTCACCTGATTAGAGTCCTCGAACTACCTTCGCCCGACTACAGTCTTTCAACCATTATTTCACTAGCATGACTATGATCCTCTCTCTTTTGTCTGATTACAAGCAGCTATCCAACATCACCTCAAATTTGATCTTTTTGACCATAGTCGCCTAATAACAATCTTTTGATCATAATTGTTTGATTACAATCATCTAGCCACATTTATCCAACTACAATTTTTCTATCATAGTCACCTAACTACAATAATCAAATCACAAATAATTGACTATAGTCATCTTATCATTTTCATTTGACTATGATCCGGTGATTATCATCACTCGATTATGGTTATTCAACTATCGTCTCCAGATTATAGTCCTCCAACCATTATCACGTGAGTACAATCCTTCAACCACCATCACTTGAAAATAGTCCTTCAAAGTTCAAACTTTATTACCCAAATATGATCATTTGGCCATTATCATCTGGCTACATTAATACCTATTGATTTCAACATCTGCATTCACCAATGAGGCCAATGCAAACCATCATCTAGAATGAAGATAGACTATATTAACATCATCTCTGAATCCTAATGTCAACACTATGATTTTTGTTAGACTTTGTCTCCAAGATCCCCACCTCAAAGGAGAATGACCAAACAATGTTATAAAGACATTACCCATGTCATATTGCCCTTCCAACTTTTGTCATAGAATTTGTTCTATATAATATGTCTACACATTCCTTAATTACAAGAAAGTGCATCATTTGTAGTCAATGGCATACTCTTGTGAACTCATTATAACTGGATCAACACCCCGCCCCTTTTTTTAATTTTCCACATAAAAACTCTTATATTTCTTATAACTTTTCTCTTATTTGTGTTTATATTAGATCTATATGCAATGTTAAGACATTAACCTCTGTTATACTTATTGCGGGCTAGAATATAAGCGGCGATAAAGTTAGAATACTACGTCTTAACGTTGCACGAATATCCAGCTCACACATAGAGAACACAATATTTTTACGTGGAAAGCCCTAAAAAAAGGGAAAAATCACGAGGCCTGGCCCAGCTGAAAATGATTCCACTAGAACTTAAGTTGGTTACAATGGGTTTACTTGCCTCCAAGGGTGATCAGATTACAAGTAACAACTGTATGACAGAAGTCCGGGTGTCAGGTGATGGTCCAGCATAACTTTGGGCTTCATGTGGTGGACTGGTAGAATTCTGGTGTTAGGTGGTGGCCTGGCAGAGCACAGGGCATCAGGTGGTTCTCCGACGGAGCACAGGGCGTCTGGTGATTGTTCGACGAAGGTGAAGACCTCAAGTGGTGGTCCGGCGTATGTGAGGGCCTCGATCAAGTGGTGGTCCAGCGAAGGCGAGGGCCTCAAGTGGTGGTCCGACGAAGATGAGGGCCTCAGGTGGTAGTCCGGTGAAGGTGAGGGCCTCATGTGGTGGTCCAACGAAACTCCGGCAATGGTCCAGCGAAACTCTGGTGGTGGTCTAGCGAAACTCCGACGGTGGTCGAGGAGGAGTTTCTTCCTTCTCTTCTCCTCTTCTATTCTTACTTGGATCCTCTTTCAAGAGAAATGAGGGATCTATTTATATTATTCTGGAGTGTCATATATGGCCCATAAATAGGTGAGAGATCAAGGGTAAATGAGGAGTTGTTGGGTGGACGGCCGATGTTGAATCCCTTAATCATGGGCCGTTTGATGGACATTTGAATGTCTTATTGACGTCGAAATTCAGCGATTTTGGGCTTGTTGGATTTTTCTCGTCAAGCCTCTCGATTCGACTATAAGCATGTCATGTTTGAAAACCGTTTGGTAATCCAAATTGTGGTTAGAACCCTCCAACAGTGCTTCGAACCCTTGATTTGGATCCATTTGGACTCGGATTGAGTTGATTTTGGTATCGTTGGGTTCGTCTAAATGAGCCGCTCGATTCGACTATAAGCACGTCATGTTTGAAAACTGTTTGGTAATACAAATTGTGGTTTGAACCCTCCAACAGTGCTTCAAAACCTTGATTTTGATCCATTTGGACTCGGATTGAATTGATTTTGGTATCGTTTGATTCGTATTTCTGAGATGCTTATTTCAACTATAAGTTTGCTGAAATCAAAGTTCGGATGGTCCCAATTTTAATTTTGAAAGTTTCCAACTTGATTTTGCATCGAGATTCGTGCACGATCAAGATAAATTTTTTTTACGACATATGAATACTATCACCACAAATGTTTTGACATGAGACAAACATGTTTGTGTTCAACTCATTTAAACACGAGCCTGATGTAAGTCAAACATGAACTAATTTCAAATAAATAAATAACGGATCATATACAAGAGAATCATCTATTAATTTATCTATTAAACAATCACTAATTATGACAAATATCAATCTAAAGAAAATTGTATATTTTGTTTATTTAATTTGAAACAATAATGAGACGAACACGACTAAACAAAGTTTTATTTATTTTTAGCTAGTTAAGAAAATGGGCTCAAAATAATTATTCAATATCAACTCACTTTCTTCAAGAACAAATGAAACACAAACTTCTTAATGAATCAAACGCAAACTATTTATGAAGATAAATCTTTTAATCACCATAAGCTCATCCATCCACAATCACTTGATGTTTTTATATTAACATACATGACACTATTTTGATTCATAAGTTCTTGACAATAGAGACTTGAGTCGACATAGCTAGACGTGCAAAGATATTGCCAATTCTTGTTAGGTACATAAGCTAAGGTTTTGTTTGGGACAACATTCTTACTTTTTTCTAAAGGAGCTTTTTAATAGAAAATTTATTGAATTAGAAATTTTTGTTCTAAAAAGTTGCTTTTGAAAGCAGTAAGAAAATTGTCCCAAACAAAACCTAAAATTCCACAAATATCCAACTATATAATATAGCCTGAGAACAAAAGGAAATCTTCGATCAATGAAATTAATGGATTAAAGAGATTGCCAATTAGCACACAAAATATGGCTTTTACAATATTTTTTGCCCTAAATTATTAGCTTATTTTCTATTTAAAAATATTTTTTTTTTCCAAATTTTAGGCCTTAAATAAATTGAGAAATATTATTCAAACATTTTATTGATATATATATTTATATGCATATGAACAAGTTAGATAAATATAATTGGTCAATCGATTAATAACTGTAATTATTGAAGCATATAATTGGCCACTCGGTCCACCAAAAAAGGTAAATTGGCCCATAAATTAGAAACTTCGGTTCCTCAAAAGCCCTCATGAAAAAGGGGCCTTTTGTGACTTGAAGACCAGCTATCTTTTCGGTGCCGAAAACGAATACAGAATAAAATAATGCTTTGTGAAAATGATATAATATATTTAAAATATTTATAGTTATTTTGATGAATTAAAAATAAGTATTGGGGATTTTTTTTGGTTAAACTAAAATAAATATTGTCGCGTTTTGGAATATTCGCGGCAATAGAGAAATATAAAATTTAATGTCTTGGCTTTGTACGAATATCCAACACACAATCAGATAAAAGAGACTGTGCATCACTTATAAGAGACCAAGATTTTTATGTGGAAAACCCCTGAAAAGAGAAAACCACGGGTCATAGCCCAGTTTGAATGAATCCACTAGTATTTGTAGTTGATTACAAATGAGACCCTTCATGGGGGAAGATCTTGGCTTGATGTAACAAATATACATTATACAAAATGTGTTAGATGGTGGAAATAGGAAGAATCACTATTGATGTGTTCGTTTGGTCTGAAGGATCGTAGTCGACCGGTGATGGAGGTCATAAAGACCGCTATCTAAAAACAGAGGTCGGAAGGATCGTAGTCGGCGGGCAACGGAGGTCGGAAGGATCGTTGTCTATACACAGAGGTTTGAAGGACCGTAGTCGGCTGCCAACGGAGGTTGAAAGGACTATAGTTGGAAGTCGATGGACGTCCAACATCAATTGGTGGCCTTGTAAAAGTCTAGCGTTAGTTGGTAGTGGGGCAAAAAAACTGATATTAATAGACAGTCGGGTAGAAGTTCAACGTCAGTTGGTAGCCGAGTGGAAGTTTTTAATCAGTTGGGGGTCAGGCAGAGCTCCGGCAACGGGCATAAGTCCGATGACGAGTGCAAAAGTCCGGCGTCGAGTAGAAATCTGGCGACGGGCGGAAGTTTGGCTTCGGGTAGGTGACAGGCATTAGTCCGATGACAGGTGGAAGTCCGATGTTACGTAGAAATCTGACGACAACTAGCGAACGGATAGAACTCTGGTTAGGCAGAACTCTGGCATCGGTCGGTTGTTGGGTAGAACTCCGCCGTCCGTCGGCTGCCAGCAGGTGAAAGTCCGATAGTGATAAAGGAGAAGTCTCTTCCTTTTCTTCTTGCTTTATTGCTTAATTCTGACGTCAGGTTGTGATCGAGTAGAACTCCGGCGTCGGTCGACTGCCGAGTGGAAATTCAGCGCTGGTCAAGGAAGAGCCTCTTCCTTCTCCTCCTTTTATTCCTTCTCTTCTTGTTTGGGCTTCCTTGTCCCCCCCCCCCCCCCCCCCCCCCCCCCCCCCTAAGGAGGTCCATTTTTATGGAAAATGAGGGGTCTATTTATAATTTTCTGAGAGTGGCATAGCAAGTAAATCAGAGGAAGATCAAGGGTAAATTGTGAGTGGTTTTTATGGACGGTTGATGTTGAATCCATTGATCATAGACTATTTATTAGGCATTTGAATGTCTTAATGATATTAGAATTTGGCTATCTTAGGCTGGTTGGATTCGTCTCATCGAGCCGATCCATATGACTATAAGCATGTCACGTTTGGAAACTGTTTGGTAATTCAAATAATGGATTGAACCTTCCAAATGTGCTTCGGGTCTTTGATTTGGACTAATTTGAACTTTAATTGAGCCGAATTTGGTGTCATTGGGTTCGCATTTCTGAGATGTTCAGTTCGATTGTAAGTTTATTGAAATCTCCAACTGGATTTTTCCTCGAGATTTGTGCCCGATCAAGATAATTTTTTGATAATAAAAAGTCACTTGAAAATAATTCTAATTACTATTGCAAATATACCAAGTCAAATTGAACAGGTGCTTAGTCATGTTTGAGTTTGTTTATTATCAATTTGTTCAAGATCGGTTCGACCTAGGTTCGAGCTTTTTGTTCATGTTCAAGTTTGGATCATTTAACTTAATGTATTTTCATATTTGATTTGTTTTGTGCTTATCAAGCTATAAATGAGCTCTACTTTTAGATGTTCATTAGCTTAACAAACGAGCCTTGTTGAACCTGCTAACAAACAATTGCATCAAGTCTGTTCGCGAGCACATCTAACGAGTATTTTCGAACTACCAAATGAGCTTGTTTACGAACATATCTTGCAAGTATTTTGAAGCTAACAAACAAGTTTGTTCACGAACTTATCTTGCAAGGGTTTTATCACGCTTCTCATTTAATCATCGACTATTTAAGAAAGTGTTCAAACTCATTTTCTTAATTAAACAATAAAGAATGAGCTTTAACCCTGAGTAGGTTTCATTAATTTGTAATTACTCCTAAATTTTAAGTTCCAGTTAACCATCTTAAAACCATCACAACTACAAAAAATAAATAATTTCGGATAAATTTCAATGAAAATTGATCCAAATTTATTAAAATTAAAATTTTAAGTGTTTGGGAAAACTTTCTTACTGCTTTTTTCTACAAATTCAAACTACAATTCCATTTGATTACTACTTTCTCATCGATTTCAATAAATTTTTCATATTAGAAAATCACTTTTTACAGCAGCTTTTAAAGAATTCTTTCCCTACAACAGCTTTATGTCCTCATTTTCAAAATATTGTGACTGTCCCAAACGAAACCCAAATCACCAACATTTTAAACTATTAAGCTCGCAGATCATGTCTAGTACTATTATATAGAAACCGGATCAAGATTTACAATAGAAATTCATTTTATCCCTTTTTTTTATCAAATTAGGAATGCCACTAACTATCCATTTTCATTCATGTACTAGGTCAAGAGTTGAAATAGAAAATAAAATTTTATTTAATTTTACATAAATATATTTACTAAGTGAAAAAATAGTTAAAATGCTTATTATGCCAAGGAGAAAAAAATTTAGAGTATGCTATTGAGCTTTTCTTAGAGCTTCTCCAACCGAAAGACCTATTATTAGGGCTTCAAACGAACCGAGCCGAGCCGAGTATGTGAGTGTTCATTTAATATCAGCTTGTTCAAGTTTGGTTCATGTTAGTTCGAGCTTTATTGTTTGGTTCATTTAAATTAATGAGTGTTCATGTTCGGTTCATGTTCAGTTCATATTCGTTCGTTTAGTGCTTATCGAACTTGTTCGCGAACATATTTAACGAATTTTTTTTAACTATCAAATAAACACGTTCATGAACACATATCTATAAACAAACACATTTATAATAAAAGCAATTGTCTATTTAACAAAGGCAATGATTATTTATATTTATTAATTCTATAGTCAAATATTAATTATTTTTCTTGAGCTTATTCATGAGTTCAAAATCGAACACAAATCGAGTTTAATGTTAAGCTTGTTCACGAACTTCAAATGATGTTGTTCGCGAACATAAATGAGCCGAACACATTAGTGTTCAAGTTTGTTTATTTAAGAATCGAGTATTTAAAATATTGTTCAAGTTTGTTTGTTTAGTTAATTAAACGATCACAAACGAGCTTTAATCGAACCGAACAACGAGTAGCTCGTCGAACGTTTGGTTCGCTTGCAGTCCTACCTATTATTCATTTGAAAATGCAGTAACAAATTTATCAGACAGTAATTTATAATGAAAAATAAATAATAAAATAAATATCTAAATAAATCATAACAAAAAATTTTCTCGTCAAAAAATTTTCTCGTCAAAATCGGAGACCGTTAAAATAGTAAAAGATATGTTATTGAATTTTAAATGATAAAAATCATAGTTTCTATTTTAATATAAAATATAATTTATTATACAATTTTAGTGACAAATACAATAAGACATATGCTTTATTTGATTTCTGTACTAAGAATATGCTTTAAGAAGCAGCAAAAAGCCGTCTCAAAAGAAGCTTTAGTAAATCAATTAATCATTATAGTTTTGAAAGTTTTATCTTATGATATAAAAACATGACTAAGACATTAATTTAATAATACTTTCAAAAATAATAAATAATATCATTTAATAATACTTTCAAAAATAAAAAATAATAAAATTGCTCATTTAATCACTCTTTAAAAAAAAGGCAATTACATATATAACATCCAAATTTTATACATTATAAAAATAATTTAGTACTCACTTTTCATCAAATTAAATTGTTTTATATAACATATTAAAATATGAATATTGGTTTTAAAAAAATATGAGATATTTATTAATTAATTAGCAATTGACACATAAATTTATCTTTTTTCCTAAAATAAATTAATAAAAAATATATTAGATGTACATTCAATGATTCAAATGTCCTTATGTATTATCCTCTATAAATGTTAACTTATGTGATATGAGGATATATATAATTATTTTAATTAATATAATAACTTTTTCTACTTTAAATTCTAAATAAATTTAATCATAAATCCTCATATACACAAAATATTAATTTAAATAGATAATCAGTCATTAAAAATGATAAATAATCAATTATAAAATAAATGAGAAATTTTAATATCTGCTTCTCTCACCTATTTTTTACCGTCAAGTGGCAGTGAAAGTCGAAAGAAGAGAAGAAAAAAAAAAAAAGTCTTTGGCCTCGTTTGATAAGGCTTTTTTTCTCCGTTTCCGTTTGAATAAGCCGAAATCAATTAGTATTTACTGTTTGAAATCAAAGCTTAACAATAATTACTTTTTAATAAACATCGTTTTTTCAGCGGTTACAAAATTCTTTTCGTATCTGCTTCTTCGGTCACAAAACGGAGTTTCGGAAGCGAATTACTGATTTAAAATTACTTTCAAGTATTAAATAATAAAATCTCAGAAGCAGAACTCCTAAACAAACAATTTAAAATTACTTTCAAGTATTAATAAGCACTTTTAAAAATATTAGTCAAACATAAACTCCATTTTATTGAACGGCTTTTTTTCAACCTCCTTTTCTAAAACTCTTTTTTATGTAAGCATAAACCGAATCAAACGAAGCTATCTGGACGCACAAGTCGTAAGGGGTAAACCCGTAAAAAGCCCTGCTCTCTCTCCCTTCTTCGTCGTACTACCTCGAAAAAGGAAGCAGGTTATATCCTTGTCGTCTTCCATAAGCGTTTGGCACTGTTCCGGCGAGGCGGTGACAGCTTATGGCGAGTAAAGGTGGAAAATATTAAAGCTGGGAGGGTTTGGGCTGTGGTCGAAAGCCAAAAAGGAAGAGCTTGGGAAGAGGGCATTGGCCTGCTGTGGATTCTGATGCATCAGTCAACAGTTCCATCAGTTGACTGACAATCTTCTTGACCCTCCTGATTGGTCAAACCTCAATGACTGGAAAGTAGGAAAATCTCTCTCCTCTTTCTCTCTCTTCTCTTTCTATGATTCTATCTATCTATATGTCTTCTAACTCCAATCTCCTGATCGGAAGGACTAAAGGTCACCTTTGATGAAGCCATTTTGGTGTCAACAGTCACAGTGTTTTGTTCCTATCTTATGCCAGCCTGCAGAGATGGAAATCAGGCATTTAGGCACTACTTTCTAAAATATTTTTTTAGGACAATAATTTCTGATTCAAAAAATATTGTATAAAAAGTTATTTTTAAGTAGTAGAAAGTAAAAAAAAAAAGTCATGGAGAGGTTAAAATAAATAATTCAATATTTGGCGCTTGGTGGAGATAGAAAGAGAAGCTCTGGGATTCTAGGGTTTTGACGTGCTTTTTCGTTTTTCCCCGGCCGGTTGGCCGTCATGGCGGGTAACCTGCTTGTCTTCCCTCCCCTTCCTGGATCTTCGTCCTTGTTAGGTGCTGCTCCCCCTCCCCCTCTTGCTCTTTCTTACGCGAGTAATCTTTCTGCTCCTCCTTCTGACCGGGATGAGTGGCCGATGTCTTTCGTTAATCCGGCGAAGAAGCTATCCTTTGCTTCTTTTGAGCTTTCTGAGGGGAAAGGTCTGTGGGATCTTTCTCTGGTGGGTTATTCTTTGGGACAAAGACCTTATTATGAAAGGCTTCTGGCTGCTATGAACAAGGCGTGGAAACTTAAAGGCTCGTTCTCCCTTTTATCTCTTGCAGATGATTTCTTTCTCTTGAAGTTCACTTCCAGTGAAGATTATGACATGATTTGGTCTGGGGGACCTTGGTTCCTGCTCGACAAACCTTTCTTCCTTCAAAAATGGAGCCCGAAATTTCAGCCGAAGAGGGATGAATCTGCCTCTATTCCTCTGTGGGTTAAAATTCTAAACCTGCCTCTAGCTCTCTGGACCCCCTCAGGTATTTCGAAAATTGCAAGTTATATTGACATTCCTCTTTATGTCGATTCTCTTACTGCCAAGCGGACCAGACTGACCTTTGCTCGGGTATGCGTTCAAGTTGATAAAAACACTGTTTTACCTGAGGAGATCCCTATGGAAATTGACGGGGAAGACTTGGTGCTCAAAGTCGTTTACGACTGGAAACCTACGAGATGTGAAGGTTGCGGCTCTCTCATTCATCCGTATGCCCTTTGTCCCTCTAACCCCTCACCAAAACCTGCTCTTCCCCCCAAGCCTGTTTTTCGTGGAAGGAGCAAAAGCCGGGCGTCTACTGCTAGGGGGAATAGGTCTACTTCACGACCTTTGGGTAATCCCCCAGTCAAAACTCCGCCCACCACTACTCCAGTTTCTACAGTTCACCATCAACCTTCTTCTATTCCTCCTCCTAAGTCATCCTCTCCGGAAGCCCCGTCCGATTCTCTCAAAATTACTACTCAGGTTGTCTTACCGGATGAAAATCCATCTCTTCAGAACCTGAACTTGCCGCATGAAGAGTCCTCTTCTTCAGGCCAACCTCAGCAACATCTGTTATTACGACCTTCTCAAGTGGTTCTAGCCAATAGTTTTGCTTCTCTTCCGGTTGATAACCTTGTCATTCCGGAGGATGGTTTAGGTGATGAAGAAATCTCTTCTTCTTCCAGATCTGATTTTGTCCCTCCCTCTTCCTCTACTGAGAAGGCTTCTACTTCTTCCCCCAAACCTTCCTCTAACAAAGACGTCTCCTCTGACAAAAAAAACAAAGTAAAAAACAGCCAAGAAGGCCAAAAAACTGAAGTAATTAATGTGTTTACCTGCTATAGCCGCTTGGAACGTTAGAGGGTTTAATAACCCTGTTAAAGCCAAGCTTTGTAAAGATCTCATTGCCTCTTATAGTCTTAAATTTCTCTGTATTCTGGAAGCTAAAATTCAACACAATGTCACTCATGATCCTTGGTTTCTCAATTCTCATTCTTTGTTTGAGAATGAAGGAAGCTATGATAATTTTTCGTATTCTACCCCTGGTAGAATTTGGCTTAAATGGGACTCAACCCAAATTTCCTTTTCTCCTCTTTTTACCTCTTCTCAAGTTGTTCACGGTATTCTTGAAGCTGGTTCTCTCCCGCCCATTTACTTGTCTGTTGTGTATGCTGCCAACGAGCTGGTTGACAGGAAGGCTCTTTGGGATACCCTATTGGGTTTTGCTGGTATGATTGATCACCCATGGATTGTCATGGGGGATTTTAAATGTTGTAGGTATGAAGGGGAAAAAGCTAGCGGGAATCCTTTATCTGCTGATAGATTGGGGAAGCTCAATAATTTTGTTTTTGGATCCGGTTTACAAGATCTTGCTTCTGTTGGGTTGTTTTATACATGGCATAATCATAGAAGTGATAATCCTATCCATATTAAGCTGGATCGTATGTTGGTTAATCATGGATTTCTGGACTTATTTCCTACGGCTTTTTATAAAGTTGATTCTCCTTCTGATTCCGATCACTCTCCTTTAATTCTGTTTGCTTCCCACTTGAAGAAGAACTTCACGAGATTTATGTTTAAAGCTTTTTGGACAAATTTTGATGCTTTTTGGGATGAGGTTTTAAAAGCTTTTGATAGGCATGTTTCGGCCAGCCCAATAGCCTTTTTCTATGAATGTTTAAAATTGCTCAAGTCTGTTATTAGGGGGAAAGTTTGGAATTCTGCTAACTTCATTTCCAATAGTATTTTGGAGATGTAAAGTTTACAACATCAGTGCATTACGAATATCCAGTTAGATCTATTAAATCGAGCTTTGAACCACTCTCTTAAAGAGGCTAGTGACCGGTTAGCCTCGTTATAGTCTGATTGGGTTTCTTGGATCTCTCAAAGGGCTAAAGCTTATTGGTTAACGCAAGGGGAGGATGATCTTGGTTTTCTTTATGCCAAGATTAGGTCCAGGAAAAACCGGAATACTATTAATGAGATTGTTACTCCTTCTGGTATGATTACCTCACATGATGATTTGGCTCATGCTCTTATTTCTCATTTTAAAGAGCTTTACAATACCCCTTCTCCTCCTTTGGACAAGGGGTATGACATTCCTATTGGCAATAAAATTCCTATTCACCTTATTCCTAACCTTGTTACTCCTGTGACCAATGATGAGATTAAGAAAGTTATTTTTGAGGGTGTTTCCTCTTCTGCTCCTGGTCCAGACGGGTTCTCTTTTGGTTTTTACCAAAAGACTTGGCACATTACTGGGTATCATTTATGCAGAGCTATTAAACATTTTTTTACTACGGGTAGCATGCCTAGATGTGCTAAAGCTACTGTCATCTCTCTTATCCCTAAGGGTACACACTCTAGCACAATTTCGGATTATAGACCCATCTCCCTTTGCAACGTTTTTTACAAAATTGTGGCTAAGATCTTGGCTATTAGGATGAGGCCTACTCTTCATTTTATTATTCATGAAAGCCAATCTAGATTCATTTCTAAGAGGTGCTCCACTGATAATATTGTCTTTGCTTCTGAAGTGCTGAGGGAGTTTAAAAATAGCAAGAATTATTTCTGTGCTAAGGTTGACATCAAAAAAGCATTTGACACTGTTTCTCGTACTTTCCTGATCAACAGATTGAGACAGAAAGGCTTCCCTGAGGCCTTTATTAATTGGATTAGAGGATGCATTATGGATGTTCCATTCTCCATTTGCCTTAATGGGGCTTTGGAGGGCTTTTTCAATTCCACCTCGGGGTTGAGGCAGGGCTGTCCTCTTTCACCTCTTCTTTTTTGTATTATCATGGATGCTTTATCCTCTTGTCTGGATGCACCTGATGGATTTTTGGGGCTTAAAATGAATAATCTCAATGTTAATCATCTTTTGTATGCAGATGATCTTTTAGTCTTTGGAATGGCCACGGGTAGCAATGCTTTATCTCTTAAGAAGATCCTTCAAAGGTTTGCTGATGCTTCAGGCCTCCATATCAATCCCAATAAAAGCTCCCTGCTTTTCTCTAAAGGCAATATTCCCGTGGATATCATTTCCACCTATCTTGGGATATCTCGGGTGGATGACTATATCACTTATCTTGGCATTCCTATCTCCACCACCAGACTGAATTATGCTCACTTCCAACCCCTCCTGAGTAGGATTTCTACTCTACTTGCGGGTTGGAAAGTAAAATTTCTCTCTTTTGCAGGTCGATTGCAATTTCTTAAATTCACCATTGCCAATACTCTTGCTTATTGGATTCGTGGGGCTATCATTCCTAAAGCTTGTCAGAAATACATCTCTAGACTTTGCTCAAAGTTTTTATTTTTTGGTAACATTGAGGATAAGAAGCTTCAGCTGATCTCTTGGAAATCTGTGTCCCTTCCCAAATCCAAAGGAGGCTTAGGTCTGGACTCCATTGACTCCCTCTACCATAAAATGGCTACCTCCTTTCTTTTCAGAATGTTTAACGACAATAATTTGATTGGGAGGTGGTTCAAATTTAAATTTGAGTCGCCCTGGAAAAATCCTCCTCCCTATGCTTCTAAGTTCTGGAAGATGCTTTGCAAGGTGGGTGCCTCTATCCTTCCTAAGATTTCTTTAAATTTTCACAACACCTGCAACTTATCCTTTCTTTGGGACCCTTGGTGTAAGAAAAAAGCTGTTGCTGACATTTATTACTCTCATAATTTTTCCCACTTGCGGGTGGACAGTTTTATTGTGGATGGCAATTGGGTGTTACCTGATACTTTTCCTTCTGAGATTTATACTCTTATCTCTAGCACTTATATTTTCAATGAGCATCCGGTCATTACCTGGGAAGGCTCCTCCTCTCCTTCCCCCCCACCTAAGAAAATTATGGCTTACTTTCATGATAATTTGGAAGATGTGGCTTGGTATAAATTTATTTGGCACAAAGGACATGCTCTGAGATACTCATGTTATACTTGGATGGCCTTAAGAGGAAAATTAAAAACTGCGGACAATCTTATCTCTAAAGGAATTATGGTGACTGGTAACTGTTCTTTTTGCTCTGAGCATTTAGAAAATCACTCTCACATGTTCTTTGAATGTGATTACACTTTTAATATTCTATTGGATTTGTTTCCGGCGTTTGGGATGTTCTACCTCAGGCCGAACCTCATGCAAGTTTTAAACTTTTTTGATAATACACATGACTACTGTAGGAGGGATAAATGGTTCTGTTATTTGACTTTGGCGTCCTTTATATATTTTACCTGGAAAGAAAGGAATTGTAGGAGATTTTTTAATGTTTGGAATTCTCCTGGGAAGGTGAAAATGGATATTATTAATGTTGTTCATGCTAAAACTGCTAATTGGAATCAATTTGATACCCTTAAGGATAAGTTTGTTAATATTCTGGGTTGATTTTGGGAGCTCTTGGAATCTGCGGTGCTGTTTTAGTTTGTTATTATTGCTGTATAACTTCTTTTTGGGGCTGGATCTGTTCATGATGTTCAATTCGGGGATTTTGGAGAATGCTGTGCTGAAACTCATTATTTCAGATCTTGCATATGGTTTTTATTTGGACCTGGGTAATCTTTCTGATGGTTATTGCTACTGCACACGTTGTTTTGGTGTGCTACTGGAAGGTTTAGGCTTTGGGATTGTTCTGGATGGCCTTTGTTTTGGCTGGCTGCTTTTTTCTGATAGAGGTGCTGGTTGGCCGGGTTGGTGTTTATTAGCCAGGACAATGATGATGCTCCTTGAGACATTCTATTTTTTGATACCCCTTGGATGGTCTGCGGGCAACCAGGGGTTTATTATTCCTGAGTCCTGGTTAATTCTGATTGGAGCCCTTTTGAGAACTTCGGTTCTGTTCTCCTGCACTTGTTTTTCTTCTTTATCAGGTGCCCACTTGGAATCTGGATCTTGGAGGGGTTGCTGGTTGTCTTCCTGTTACGTTGGGGGTTGCTCTTCTGATGGCTGTGCTGGGTTTGATTATTTTTTTTTTGCACTGGATTTTGCTCCTTGCACTATCTGAGTGCTTTTGTTTGCCTGCTCGTTTAGGCTATTTTGCTGGTTGGCTGGAGGAAGATACTCTCTGATGCTCTTTTCTGTGCTCTGGATAGCCTGGATCGTCTCTGCTTGGTCTTATATTCACCTGCAGTTTTTATTTTGTTTTTATCATTGTAATTGGGTGGTATAGTTGTGGTTTATTCGGACTTTGCATAAGGTTTTGTTTTTATTGCTTATGCAAGGTTTAGTTACTTTATTTCTTTTTATTACTCTTGTAACACTTTTCTTTTGAAATATATGGGCTGATGCCCCCAAATTTCCCAAAAAAAAAAGTAGTAGAAAGTAGGGCCGTCAAAATCATCAGGTCACACGTTGAATTCGGATCGAACCTACAATTTGAGCTGACCGTTTTCGCAAATGGGTCAGCTTTTAGAATCTGAACTCGTCCCGCTTCGGGTTCGGGTCAACTTGACTTGACACGTCAGTCAACCGTTCGCACGCTTAATCAGCGAAATCTTGTAAATCATCCCTCCATTCGCACGCTTATTTAGCCAAATTCTATAAATCTGTCATCCGTTCGCGTGCTTATTTAACCAAATCTTGTAAATTTGCCCTGCGAGCAGGCGAGCAGATGCAGGTAGGTGCAGCAGGGGAGTGGGGATTCGACAACGGGCATGCTAAGGCTCGGGCACACGTTCATTGCAGGTCATTCAGGGTCATTCTCGGGTTTCAGGGTCAACCCGAACACGACCCGAATTTTGTAATTGGTCGATTTGTTAAACCCGAACCCAACCCGTTTCACTAACGGGTTGAGCATATCCCGGAATTTTTTGGTTAGGTTTAAACCCAACCCATACCCGTTATTATAAGAAAATTAGCTTTTTTAAAAGCTACTATAAAAATAGATTCCTAACACAAAAAATTTTATGAAATTAATAAAAAATAGAAGTCAAATAAAAATTATGATAATAATAATAATAATAATAATAATAATAATAATAATAATAATAATAATAATAATAATAATAAATATTGTTACAAATGAAACCTTTGGCTAAAAATAAATGGATAAGCAACAGAGCCTTACGTGGGGTCCTGGTTGGGTACCCACACTCTACGCTGGCAAGCTTTGCCCACCCACGCCCACCTATGATGACTTTCGGGATGTCATATCCACCCACACCATCCACTTTCCATGCTTCTTGAATGCAGTCTGCCACATATTAATGGCCTTGAGGTTTTTGCCATTTTCTCGGACTACAAACTTTCAAGCCACATATAAAAATTTATCGTGGTCACAACGCAGTTCAATGTTGTGCACTGCGTAGTAAGGATTACTATAATATACTGCATGTAAATGGTGATTAGTAATGCAAATCATCAGATTGTTCTCTGTGTTGAATACCTATCCATACCCACCCACGAGGTCATGGGCATACCCATACCCACCCATGCTCATTGGGTATGGGTGGGTATGTGGGTGGGTGTGGGTATGGGTGGGTGTGGGTATGGGTCCCCAATACAGAGCTCTTATAAGGAGCTCTGTGGAGAGGTGAGGGTTGTCGCTCACTACTGCCAGACTCATTCCTCTAAAACTTAGGGAATATTTGAGGCTATTGTAGTTATCTGCAGCAGTTTCTGTAGATTTATTATGTCTAAATAATTTTTTAAAAAAGTTATTATAATAAAATAATTTAATTTTTGCGAGGTCAGATATCAACCTTATTATAACTAACACACCTTAATAAATTTCGTTATAAATAATTATATCACTTAATATAAATTTTAAAATAATAATAAGAATATTGCAGCCCAACAGTTTACATAGCCTCAATCACCACATGCTCTAAACTATGGGAAAAGCTATTTTGAAACATTCATAAATGGTATTTAATTAAAATTATGTTCTACCAATTTTAATTTAGGGTTCAGTACATGTTTGTTTATAGACACATTTAGAATAAAATAAATTTACTTAGTTTATTATTGATTTAATTGAAGTTAAATTTCATGTTTCGTTCATCTATAGGCGATGATGGCCAGCAGTGGCAAATGGTAGGTGTCATAGATAGGCAACACGGGGCTGCACATGACGGTGACCAACAACAGACAATGTACGGTGGCGCCCTGCTGATTATGTATTTGTTATCAATTCATACAAACCGTGTATTTGAAATTTGTTCAGATCAGATGAATTCCAAATATATTATGAAAATGAATTAGATGATGATTTTTAAATATATTTAAAATTTACATTAAATTTAATTTTCTTCCAACCAAATAATAATATTTTATAAATGCATTCAAAATACAAAATACTAAGAATCCTCACATCCTCACAGCTAAGGCTTCATTTAGGATGACTTTCATATTTCTTTGTAGTAAAGCGCCACAGGAGATAAGCTAGTAGAAATCCATCATCCATAGGACTAAAAATAAATTAAAGAAAAATATAGTAATCCATTGACCATAGGAGTAGAATATTTTGTTTAGTAGATAATAATTAATCTCATTAAAAAAGAATAATAAAATCAATTGTATATTACAATATTTACTTGGAGGAAGATTTCAATTATGAATTGATTTTTATTTTAGAAGAGTTTTGAAAGATTAAATTAAGTATAAGATATTTATTTATTTGCATTTCTATCTAAGTATTTTTCCAAATTATTATTCATCCCATATTCTTATATTAAATGGTGATAACTATAAGTATTGGAAGGAGAAAATTCTCCTTTGAGTTGCATGGATCTTAATTTCACACTTCATGTTGAGAAACCCTTAAGAACCATCCAAATCAAACAGTGAGGTTTTGTTTGGGACTACGTTTTACTGATTTTTAAAGTCATTTTTTTGTACAAAAATTTTCTGAATGAGAAATTTTCGTAATAGAAAGTTATTTTAAAAAACAGTAAAAAAAACATCTCAAATGAAGACTCAATATCCGAAAGCATCATGTGAATGTTCAGAGCTATCCAATGCCTACGCATGGTGTTTAATAAGTGTTTGTTAAGGATAACTGAAACATTTCATAAAATTGATTGTGAAATTGTTATGGGAAAAATATCTTTGGCTTCCTTCGAGACATCTTTCTTATTATTTCTAAAGCAGTTTTCTAGTATAAAAATTTATAAATGAAGAATTTTTTTTACTAAAAAGTAGTAAAAAAGTTGTCCCAAATAAATTATTAGTCACTATGGTTGCAAGGAAAAACAGTTTTTTTATCAAAAAATAAAATAAAAAAAGCAATGAGAAAACAACAAGAAAGAAGAAGCCAAAAAAAGTTATCTTTGTTGCCTGAAAAGCAAAGCAACCAAAAAACTGTCCCAAATAGATCCTAAATTTTATATCAAGATAAATTTTAAAATATTTTAATTTATTTTAAATTAAATATAATATAATTTATTTATATATTACATTCACTTAAAATACAATATTAAACATACAGTCATTCTAATTGTTTTTTAATAAAATTATCCTAATATAAAGTTTTTTCTTAAATTAAATTCAAAATAACTTCCCCCAGGTAGCACAAAATAACACTCAAAAGGCTAAATAAATTTATATTCCCAAGACTTGGTCAAATGATTATTGCTCAGCTTCACGAGCAAATTTTAACAATCTCTTAAAATAATATATTCAGGAATTAGTTTATGAATAAACTGTTTGCAACAGCAACATCCTAAAGGGTTTGATCAAAATATTTACAAAAAAAATATACACATATATATATATATATATATATATATATATATATATATATATATATATATATATATATATATATATATATATATATATATATATATAGATCATTTAAGGCAAACTCATAAGCACAACACATATACAAAGATTCTAACTTAAGACATCTTAGTTGGAAATCTAAGCTCTCAATTAAAAAACTGCTTAAAAAAGCAAGAAAAAAGCTGTCCCAAACGAAGCATAAATTAAAAATCATGAGAGGGTTGGCTTCAATAACGTTTTAGTCAAATTGATCATCTTGATGAAACAAATCTAGCAACACCAATGATGATCTAATCAAAGTCTAAATAATCCCAAATCAAGCTCATTAATGATATATAGAAGTTTTGGAATATTAATTGAATGAACGAATGATCTTCGAATCTTACATGCTTATAGTCAAAATGAGTAGTTTAATGGGACAATACAAGATGCCCAAGATCGCTTGATTTAGATATCATTATAGCATTTAAAAGTTAATTAAATAATTTTGTGATCAAAGGATTTGATATGAGTTATCTGATGGATTGTTATTGATATTTAGCTAAATTTAGCAAAATACACTGTAAAGTACTATAAATAGACTTGAGTTGGGAGAGAACTTGGAGATTTAAGAAACTCTAGAGCTCTATAGTTGACGTTCGACGCCAATGACCACCACTAGCCACTATCATTACATGACTGCTATTGTTTGATTGACATCTCCAATCATTTTCGCCCCTCTACCATTGTCGAATCGGCGTCTCCCAACCATCAGCATCAGACTACTACTATCTTCCAACCAACAACAACAGACTAACACCATCCAACTATTGTATCCCCAACATTATACCAAATTAAAAAAAAAAATTATAAACTTATGTTACATATATACTTTGTAATCCCATTTTCTTCAATTTATGGAAAGTAAAAAATTTTGTAACATATATGAATAGTTGATCATTTCATCTCGGCCAAGCCTCAAAAGTTTTTCCATTTTCAATTTTTCTACATAAAACATTCTAGTGCCTACTGCATTATTTTTTATACATGTGTGATCGATCTTCGTGAAAGCTAAGAAGTTAAAATTCACTCTTTGTCATTGTGAACTTCATAATACGCAACAGTCAGCATTTTCTTTTTCATATTTACAATATGAAGTTCCATAACACAAAATTTCAAATCAAAAACACCACACTTGCATAAATCACATAGTAAGTGATATCATACATTAGTTTGCCTTTAGTATTATTGCAAAAATATTATCACATTAAGGGTTTATTTGGGATAGCTTTTTTGTTGCTTTGCTTGTTAGATAGCAATCATAATTTTATTTGGTTACTACTTCTGTTGTGAATTTCAATTCATGTTCAATTGGAGTTGAAACTAAGTTATAATCCTTTATTTTCTATATATATATATATATATATATATATATATATATATATATATTGGTTAAAACCCACAAGATGGGGCCTACGCGTTGAAATAAAATTCGGTTACAAGGTCCTTAAAAGGATCCACCAGCTCGCTACTGCTCGAAAGAGCTACAAGATTCAAAAACAAAATAAAACCTAAGAGCCAGTAGATCCTTATACTAAGGATACAATAGAATTCAGAAAAACTAGAAGGTCTGAGAGAAGTCAGCACCCAAAAAAGGAGATACGCAATATACCCATTCAGCTCAGATCTCCTGCAAAAAATACTAAATAAGCAAAAAAGGAAATTTAACACCCCTAAAGAGCATACCTTGCAAACCTTATAGTGTTGAATAAGAAGCTTGATAAGAAACCTGCAAGGACAACTCCAAAAAAAGTTCAGATAATCACAACAAAGATAAAAAACCTCAATATAATTGCTCCAGACTCTCTTCCCAGCCATGGTAAAAATCCCACACTTCCACAATAAATCCCACATCCAGAAAATCCAGTAGCGAATAGGAAGCAGGTCTAGACGATTAACGTGCCACTCCACCCCAACCTTCTTCTTGAATAACAACTTCCAAATGAAAAAACCATCCAGCTTCGTGATAAAGTTAACGTGCACAACACTAGAATTATGAAGCCAAGTATCCAAACCCCTTACCACACATTCAAAATCAACACCTAACGTAAAGATGTTAACATGGTACCTCCAGGCAACAGCCAAATAACCCAGCAAACAACAACCACCCTCCACAACTGCAGGAAACAGATAAATAAACATAGAACGAAGGATATGGGGGAGATCGTACAGCAAAAAGAACATCTCATCCAGATCTAACATAGGGTAAACACGCCTTATCAACACGTAAGAAACCTCTCAAAACAGGATGAACATTGGATATATTTAATTCAACAAAATCATGGAGGTTAGATCCCCAATTGGCTAGCCAATCGGCACAACCATTTCCCTCCCTATAAATATGCGATATAGTAACATTCAGCTCCTTCATTCTCTGTTTAGCCTTTCTAAGCAGATAAAAGTAATTAGCATTACCAGTATTCCCATCTTTAATACATTGCACAATAAAATAAGCATCCAGTTCAACCCACACATCAAAGTACCCATATTTAATACACAGATCTAGACCAAGAATTAACGCATTGAGCTCAGCAACAATAACATCAGAAGTAGGCAAAGGAGAAGCAAAAGCAGCCAACAAATCGCCACAATGATCCCTAATCACTCCCCCCGCACCAGCTCTGTTAACACCCACGGAACCGTCCGTATTAAGCTTAACAAAAGGCAAGTTAGGTTTTAACCAATACACAAAAATAGCATCAACACCCACATCATCATCCTCCAACTTAATACCAAAATAACCAGCCAAATCTACATTTGTAAAAAGTTTTAACAGAGATAATATTATATTTAAAAAGCTGATGCACTTTAGCTTTAACCTTTTCAATAATACCAATAGCATCCATCTTACAATTCTCATGCTTGGCCTGATTTCTAGAGTTCCAGATATACCAAATAATCAGAATGGGTATCAGATTAAATAAATGACCTTTTTTCGGATGACACCAATTATGAAACATTAAAATAAGAGAATCAATAAACATGTCATTCTTATCAGAAATATTATTAAAGTAACTCCACACATTCTTAGCAATTAAACCATTAACGAACAGATGATCAATGTCCTCATACTGACAACAGCAATAGCATTTCGAAGCTAGAGAAATACCTTTACTTTGAATTTTATTGTCCACGGGTATATAGCCTTTGATGCATCGCCAAGCGAAGGTAGAGTAGGTGATTGGGAAGGAACTATGCCAAATAGACTCAAAAATAGGAGATTTAGCATTAATGCAACGAAAATTATCCCACATATTCTGCAGTTTAAACTTCCCATTAGAGGATAGAGTAGAAAGAATAAGATCATTTGAATCCAACTGAAGAGGGATATTCAAAACCAAATCCACTAAAGAAAGAGGTAAACACCCTTTAAGCTTGTGTATGTTCCAGCCATTGTTAATAAAAAAGGAAGAAACTTTCACAACCTCCAAAGTACAAGTATTTAAATAAGTATCAATGGAAGAAATGCCTAACCAGTTATCATGCCAAAAACTAATGTCACCTTTACCCAACCCCCAATGAATATAATTTTCAGCAATCCCTTTAATACTACAAAGCCTTTTCCAAGTTTTGGAATCATTGGACTTACAATACCCAAAAGTAGGATGCATCTTGCTACAATATTTAACATTCATATACTTAGCCCATAAACTAGCATTGGAACGAAACGAAAACCACAATTTATGAGAAAAAGCAGTAGCCGTATCGTACATAGATTTACATCCAAGGCCACCTTCCTCTAATTTCCCACAATTTTTATTCCAAGCAGACCAATGGATAACATTCGTCCCCACCTTAGCCCCCCAGAAAAATTTATTGAACATCTTTTCCAATCTAGAACATATAGCAGGAGAAGGCATTAAAGTATTAAACAGGTAAATAGGAATCGAATTGAGCACAGATTTAATCAATATTAACCGGCCACCAAAAGATAAGAAATTAGCCGACCAAGTAGCAATACGTTTTTGAACCAAAGTAAAAATGTCTTCAAAAAGAAATTTTTTCTTCTTACCATTATAAATCGGCGTTCCCAAATATTTCAACGGCAAACTTTTAGCTTGAAAACCACAAACTCTTTGTATCGCATGAACTCTGTTTTGATTAATCGACTTACCAACAATGAAAGTACACTTATCTTTACTGAAAGTCAAACCACTGCACGCACTAAACTTAGACAGAAATTTCATCAGAAGTTTAACATTCTTAGTAGCACCATTAGAAAAAAGAATAAAATCATCAGCAAAACTTAAATGGGATATGGGGAAACCTCTAATCATACGGTAATTTAAAGAACTATTTTTAGCAAAAAGATCTTCCAGGCCTCTAGATAAGTATTCCATAGCAATAATAAACAAAGCCGGGGAAATAGTATCCCCTTGACGGAGACCTTTAGAAGATTTAAAATAACCATGCCTTTTACCATTTATGATCACCGAAAAGAAACAGTTTTCAATACTATTTTTTATCAACAAAATAAAATTTTGGTTAAAACCAAAAAGATCCAAGATTTTATAAAGAAAATTCCAATCTAAATTATCATAAGCTTTGGTGATATCAAGCTTAAAAATAATGTTACCCCCAGTCGACTTAGTGTTAATATCATGGGTAAGCTCTTGCGCCAACAAAACATTATCACTTATAGTTCTGCCTTTAACAAAATCAGTTTGATTTAGAGATATAATGCCAGACAGCAATTTAGCCAATCTATTCGAAATAATTTTAGAATTCAATTTGTTAATGAAAGTGCACAGACTTATGGGTCTAAAATCACTCCAGTAATTAGCCCCTTCTTTTTTCTTAATAAGAACAATATTCGAAGAAGAAAAAAATTTAGGATATGGATTACCACTAAAAAAGTCTTGCACAGCAGCAATAACATCAATTTTAATAATCTCCCAAGATTTCTGAAAAAACAAAGTAGTAAAGCCATCAGGACCAGCAGTCGCATCACCATTCATATCCTTTAACACCTCCAGGATTTCATTTTCAAGAGGAATTTGACACAAGAAAATATTATCAGCATCATTGATCAATTTCGGAATAACCGACGGGTTATGCACATGTTCAATCACAACATTATTATTAAACATATTAAGGAAGAAATCCACACCAGACTTACTGATATCATCATCATTATCAAGTAAAATCCCATTACTATCGTGAATTTTATTGATTCTATTATTAATTTTGTTCTTATTAGCAATAGCATGAAAGAATTTAGTGTTTCTATCACCTTCCATAACAAATTTAATATTAGCCTTTTGTTTCCAAAAGAATTCCTCTTGAGCTTGAAGTTGACTAAGCAAATACTTTGCTTGATTAAGATTGAAAAGGTTATTCTCACTCGAATTGGCCTCAAAAATATCCTCCATATCCAACACTTTATGCTCAGCTTCGATAATGTTAGAGAAAACATTTTTAAACACATTTTTATTCCAGTATCTAATGCATTGTTTCAATCTCGCCAACTTAGCCCACAGTCTTAACATACCCGAAATGGAGTTATCAGGAAATATAGGAGCCTTCCAATTAACTTGAAGCATCTCGTTAAAATTCTCATGCAATAACCACATATTTAAAAATCTAAAAGCAAAAGAACCAGTTTGACTAGTCACATTAATATTAAGAAGCATAGGTGAATGATCTGAAAGAGTACGACTTAAATGCTCAACATTAGTAGAAGAAAATTTGGTAATCCAATCATTATTAAAAAGAATTCTATCAAGCCGTTGCCAAAGATTAGCCCTGTACCAAGTGAAAGGACTACCAAAGAAACCAATATCGTTTAACTGACAATCATTTATCATAGAATTGAAATCTTCCATAGCATTAGCATTAGGGAGAGCACCTCCCCTACGTTCACTGGCATTAGAAATAATATTGAAATCCCCTCCCACACACCAAGGGCCATTGATGTTGTTAGAAAAATTGCAAAGTTGTTCCCAAAGAGCCAGTCTATTAATTCTCGTGGAAGCAGCATAAACAAAGGAAGAAAAACAGTTCATATTAAAAACATTAACATGACAATGAACAACTTG
Source organism: Dendrobium huoshanense (assembly GCA_016618105.1). Lineage (NCBI taxonomy): Eukaryota > Viridiplantae > Streptophyta > Magnoliopsida > Asparagales > Orchidaceae > Dendrobium > Dendrobium huoshanense. Next base: position 35,974,569 of record CM028357.1, read on the forward strand.
AGGTAAATCAGCAACAATACTTAGTTCAATATTCTTACGCCACAAGATCCAAATTTTATTAGAGCAATTACCAAAATGCATATGAAAACCCAAAAATGAAGCAGTTTCAGCTAATTTGTCAAGAGCAACAAAAGGTTCAAATAACACTAAAACTTGAATATTGTGGATCCTACACAAATTTTTAACTCTAAGTTTGGAGTCTTTACAACCTATCCCTCTAACATTCCATAAAAGAGATTTAATCATTACAATCTTTGTAAGAAGTTTGAGCTCTAGTGTTTCTCGGGGTAGCAGGGTATAAATTTTTGGCATTTTTACCTTTTTTTTTTCCCCCTTGCATAGAAAAAGCCTCTTCAGTTAACAAAAAATCTTCCTTACTTTTTTTTGCAATAGATGAAAAAGCCATACCATGATTATAAGGCGAAGCATTTCTGTTTTTAGAGGAAGGAACAAATTCACCTTCTTCAACAAGCTCATTGTCCACCTCCTCACCTACAATTTTCGATTGCTCCAAGTCCTGTCTTGCAAGAAGAGCATTTTCAATGGCCACATAATTAGAAGTAGTAGGCATATCATTAAACATATCATCAATCAAAATACACAGTTTAGGATCAGTTTGAGTAATGTCATTAGTAGACTCTACTAAAGCAACATTAGCGGTATTTCTATCATCCATCAGCATTTCCATATTACCCACTTCCCCTTTACCGATTTCTGGAGGAATAACAATCTCTTCCTTAGACGACTCCCTATTTACCACTTCCCCATTCGTTTCCTTTAAAGGACTAACAGATTTATCTGCTAGAACCACGGGAGTAGTAGTAGGGTAGTCCACTGGCATAGTTGTATCTTCTATGGAATTATGTATAGGAACATAAACTTGTTTAGACTCATTACCACCAGTATTCCTGTTATTAGGAACAACAGACTTTTTAAGCTCCGGATTCAATTTAAAACAGTCAACTTGGGCATGGCCGTGAATTTTACAGTGATTGCAAAATTCAGAAACTTTTTCCAATTCAACCTTTTGCAAATACCCGTAAGCCTTAGAACCGACCCAAACTTCCTTGGGATGCTTTTTCGAAATGTCAACTTCCACAAGCACTCTAGCAACAGAAGGTCGAGTCCTAGCAGCAGTAGCCTGATCCGTTTGCAAAGGTCTACCGAAAATAGAACCCAGAGCATGTAAAACTTTAGAGTTAAAGAAATGTAAACGAAGATTAGGAAAGGAAATCCAAACCGGCACGATAGGAGATTCCTCCTTAATATCAAAAAAAGGAGTCCACTTTAATATGCGCATCTGACAGTTAAGAATGAAGTATGACCTTCTAGCAAATACCCTACTATAATCAAGATCATTAGATAGTTGGATAGCTACATGTCTAGAGTCCAAAAGACCCACCGAATAAAATCCAGTAAGCTTAAGAGAAGAAAAAAAATTTCTAATAGCGTCCATATTAGGTCTACGGACACCAAATTTACCGACCAAAGTAAATTGAAACGGAGACGCCAGTTTTAAAACTTCTTCATCGGATAGGAGCACCGCAGGGAAACCATTAAAAACATCTTGCTGAATATTAGGGAAAATATCACCTGAATGAGTCCCTTCAAGAACTTCTTTGAAAGATCGAGAAGAAGGAATATCTTTAGCGTCATCGGATCCCAGATTAAAAAAACCAGCCTTCTTCGCAGTCGAAGGGGCGGTAGGTATCCCCCACGGATTCGGAGGAGGAACACCCGCCATGACAACACGCCCCACAGGGCCACGAACCGAAAGGAAAAGCCAAAATGGAACACACCTTGACGAAACCAAAGCCGATCGGCAAGCGAAACAGGGAAGGAACGAAGCGAGAAAGGTGGTGACGGCGGAAACCCTAAATCGCACTCGAGCAGCTCAAGGAGTATATATATATATATATATATATATATATATATATATATATATATATATATATATATATATATATATATATATATATATATATATATATATATATATATATATATATATATATATATATATATATATATATATCAATAGATGATTGTATGAATTTCTTATGAAGGAAAATTGGGCATCTATCCTAATTCTATCATGCCAAATTCAATTATCATAGATTTGTTGATGTTATTAAGCATGGCTTTCTCATTAAAAATATATATTAGATCCTCAACATATAAGCACAAAATAAATTGAGTTATATCATGTCCACATTCAATATTTAGTACGTACTAATGAGGACATTTATAATAATATTCCTTACAAAAGTAAGTTTTTATATGATTGTACCAAATTCATGGTGAGTCTGTATGATATTTACTTGTATCCTAATTCTCCTAGTATTTATTTACATAGTCAAGAAGTACAACTAGCTTGAAATTTCTTTTTCCTTTCTAAACCTAAATTTTTTTCAAATATGGCTTGTTGCTACTTTGAATCTTTAGACATTTTGTAAAATGCAGTGGGATTATAATTTAATAATAAGACATGATGAAAAAATATATTATACTTATCACATTAAATAACATGATATTCATATTTTTTTGTTCATTATGTTCTCCTTCTGGTTTGTCTAAACTAATAATTTTTTCTAGTTATATTTTGATTGAGGTCATTTGGATAAAATAGTTTCAAGTCTAATTGCATCAATACAGTATCAATAGACGAAGGTGGTTGTACATGTATTTCAATTTCATTTTCATCAATACTCAAAGGTATTTGTTGCTCCCTCTTTATTTGTCAAATTCCAAATATTTTTGTTCATAAAAAACTAATATCTAAGTAATGATAATCTTCTTTTTGATTGTCATGCATCTTATTTGAGGTTAGTATTGGAGATATTGAGGCAATATAAATTATATGTGAAGTGTTCAAAGTACATATTCTAGCTAATGAGCATAACAATTTTTAAGATGTGCTGTGAGTTTTGATGAAATTTATGTAGATCCCAAAAAAATATATGTTATTACTGATTGGTCAAGACATGTTATTGTTCTGAAGTGTGTAGTTTTTTTAGTGTGGTTGGCTATTATATGAAGTTTGTGAAAGTTTTTTCATAGATTATGACTCCTAGGACTAGATTAATATAGAGGTTGATACCATTCATAGAGTTCATTGGTGCCAACATCTATTTTAACTATTCCATCCAATAAAAAAATGCATGTATTCAATCATGAATTACTGGAGGGCTTGGATTTTTTGTTGAAGCATCAAGACATACTGATTGCATACGCATCTAAATAATTGAAGCTTTTACGGGAAGAATTATCATACTTATGATGTAGAGTTGGCTGCCATTATTTTTTGTATTGAAGATCTAGATGCATCATTTATATGAAATGAGATATGATATTTATAATGACCCTTAGAGTTTGATGTATATTTTTACTTAGAAAAAGTTGAATATAAAATAGAGGAGATTAATGGAGTTAAACAAAGATCCTTATATCAACATTCAATATTAGCCTAATAAGATTAATGTTGTAATGGATGCTTTGAGTATGATTACCTTTGATGCTACATTAGTCTATGATATGTAGATGTTGGAATTGGAGACATTTAGAACATTTGATGTGAAATTGAAGTGCTTTACAATATTGTTGTACTAACTATATTTCAAAAGAAGATTTAGAAAGATCGGAAGACTAATGAGAAGCATGGGAGATTGATTGACCAAATTTATTGTAGGAGATGAGCTAAGTTACAAGTTGATGATTGTGATGTATTGACATATAATTTGACTATACGTTCCAGTGGTGCAAGTTTGCATGGAGAGAGATATCTTATATGAGATACATTATTCTGTGTATATAATTCACCCATAGAGTAGTAAGATACTCAAGATTTAAGATCAATATTCTTGTGGCCTAAATTGTTGAGAGCTAATTGAGTTTATATCCATATAGGAGTTAGGCTTGACAAATGGTGAAAATAAAATATCAATGACTAGGTGATTTGTTGCAAGCTTTGCCCATCCTTGAGTGGAAGTAGGAGGTCACCATGAATTTTCTAATGTAATTTCCTATATCAAAATATGGTCATGATGTTGTATTGGTTGTGGTTGACCAATAGACAAAATTTATACATTATCTACTTATGTGATAGATAGATCGGGTGAATAGACTAGCACAATTGTATAAGTAAGAGATAGTAGTCTGGTAACATTATATATAAAGACTAATGAAAGCCTATCAAAATAACTCTTTTCTTAGCTACTTTAATACTTCATAATAGAAATAATAATAATTTGTTTTACTTTATACACACATATTATAAGATAAAAATTTATAAAAAAAAGTATCATGATTAATTACTATAATTTGTATGAACCATAAAATTGTAAATTTTACTATTGATTTTTAATACCATTGAAGTACTTAGAAGTTGAGTTGAACAAAATCATCAACATGAAAGTTATGAGAAATTTATTCAGCTTTCATAAAAATACAAGAATTTAAAATTACAATAAAAAATGAGGAACTTATGCTCAAAATATTAGAAGGTGATTTCATATTTATAAGTTTAACTGAATTTTTAAAGAAATGCTTATGCAAGTTTACTTATAATTAAAATGATGAATAAATATTAAAAATGAAATGTATTAATTATTAAATTATTAATAATATTTTAGATGTAATATCATGATTAATTAAAGGACTGTATGTATTGTAATATTTACAAGATATTTGTGTTATTTTCCTATAGTTAGTTAATACTTTTTTTTTTTATTCTAATTTAATTTATATCATATTTCATCACTATTATTATATATTTTAAATAATTATTAATTTGATTAAAAATTATGATATATATATATATATATATATATATATATATATATATATATATATATATATATATATATATATATATATAATACTATGCCAAACCATAAACTAATTTATATTATATTTCATCATTATAATAAAATATCTTTCATAATTAGTAATTAATTTCTGAATAATGATATAAGTGTATAAGTTAATTCATAATATTATATAAAAATGGGTTCAGGTTCGGTAATCTAACCTGTTTATAAAATGGGTCTGGGTTGACCCGAAAACCCAAAACAACCCAGAATGACCCGATCTACACACATGAAGGCTAACCTATCGTTTCGTGAATGCATGCTCGACGACAGCTCCCTAGCTCACGGCCAGACGGCCCAAACCCCCTCCAGCGGACCGGCGGCCGAGCCGTTACAGGTGTCGAGCTCACCGTGACACCCATGTTGTTGTTATCAGCGCTACCATAACGCGCTCCCAGAGCCTCAGTCGCTTGCATAACATTGATTGCATACCGCCCTCCTTCGCCGGTGCCGACCTGACTGTGAAATGCTCCCATAACTATCGTTGCCAGCATACCGTCGCCTACATACCACCCTGACTGTGGTCACTGTCGCTAGCGCCAAGCATCTGACGCCTCACGTTTCCATTGCACTTGCTCGTTTTTTAAAAAAATGAGTTTGTGGGTCCGGTTGGGTCAACTCGATAACCCGCGCGAGTCGAGTTCGGGTTGGGTCAACTAGTGTCGGGTCAGTTCCGGATTGAACCCGAACCCGACTCGTGACCGATTTTGACAACCCTATCTGAGATGACATAATTCTCTTAAAATTCTAATTCTATGATTGATAAAAATGAAACACTTTATATTTTAATTGTATCTATTTTATAGTTTAAGTTTGACTCTAAATAACTATTTGATAAACTTATATTTTTTTGGAAGGAAACTTTTAATCATACATGATAAGATGAATATTTGTTGAAAATATATTAATGAGAGGAGAACAAAGTATGTGCGAGAGTTTGACATTTGGAGAAGAGAATGAGAAGAAATGGTGGTCGGCTCCGTTTATTTAAATAATTAATTTGCAATCAGATACAAATGGTCGCAAAATCCGTCTCAAATGATACCAACATGCGACTATGTACTATTGCAGTATAATTTAATTTCTTTTTAAAATAAATAATATTATAGCAGTGATTATATATGATTGAACATAGGGTTTGATCACATAAAATGTTGGCCTTTTGATGATCCTATCAGAAGAATATATGTATTATATTTAGATTATGGCTCGATTAGAAAGTATTAGAAATAGTTTTTTTTATTATATTTAAGTGAGAATTTGATCCTATCAGGACACAATGAAGAGAAATAATTCTTGTAGTCGACCCCACGCAATTGGAAAATTATTAAGTCCGATCACCAGACGTAGAGACAGGTCCGGACATCAATAAAATATTGACATGTGGAATGTACACGTGTCCGTGAAATTTTAAGTCAAACGCGTCAAAAGCACAGTCAAAGTGCAATCCACGTGACAAGTTTTAATTAGAAGTTTGGACCTATTTTTAGGTAAGCGGCCGGACCTAATAACTTCCCCACGCAATGGGATAAAAGCTAGCTTGATGTTATTATTGTTATTGCTGCTAACTTTTATTAATATTAAGTAATGCTATGTTTGAGAGTTATGAAAGAAGCCTAATTTTCGGATCAATTAAAGCTTGGCATAAACCTTAGCCACCTTCAAGAGCATCGTAAGCTATAAACCGTGAAGAGTTTCTTTACTCAGCAATCTATAAAGCCACCTAAAATAAATGAAGGTTTCGTTTGAGCGGCTTTAGATCATTGTTTTTAATCAGCTTTAAAAAAAAAATACTAAAAAGCAGCTTTATAAAGCAATAAGCAAGTCATCCCGAATGAAGAGAATTCATCCTTTTATTTATTAATTTGAATTCAAAAAAATATCCCTACAACCAAAAATCTATTCTGTCCAGACAGCGGTATCGAGCGACACTGCTGTTAGTACCAAGCTCGGTACTGAGCGCCTAGTGATGTGACGCTTTTTAATTGGTCTTTGGGCATGTTCGGTGTTCGGACACAATAATCTATGGGGAGCTGTCTCCTTGGACACCCGAAATATCTACGAAGCATACCACGATCAAAGATATGAATAAATAGGGATCAAACCAAATTCAAGACAACTATAACATACATTTTTTTTAGAAATTAAATGATTAATCAATTGCATCATTTTGATTTTTTGGTCGTTGTTGACCCATTTTCTTTTTTTCTTTACTTTTTTTGTCACTATTGATCTATTTTATTGTAGTGAAGGGTCAAGCCAAATTCAAGACAACAACAACCATTACTTATACATTTGACCTCCCCCCACCAAAATTAAGGCTGATTTCGCCGATTATTATGTGCGGACACCGGACAGGAGAACAGCCCGGCTCCACGTTGGGTACCGAGCGGTACCAAGTGCCGTAATTTTTTAAGATAACATGACGCACTTTTATTGGCTACCAGATGAATCCGGACCCGCACGTAATAATTTTTCCTCATTGAGGCCTCACGCATAGAAATTCTTTGTTCACTCTCTTGCTTTCTTCTCAAGTCACTCACTCCCTCAACCTTTCTCTCATGCGCTGAAGTTCTCATCTTACTTTTTCCCAAATCAAATCAGACATCTCCAAATCAGACATCTCTTCAGTCAAATATTTTTCATAGCTCTCAGGCGTCACATTATTTGGCATCAACAAATAAACTCATAAGGTTCCATCCAATCCAAAATCTTCTGTTTATTATTTCGCGCAGTTTGTAATGAACCATCAAGACTGCAAAGCTATTCACCAGCTACAGTACTACCTTCTGATTTTTCCTCGACAAAGTAGCCCAATTCGAAGACTGTCTTTCCAAGTATTGGCCTCAAATATTAGCTGACCTAAAAATCTGGTCGCTCATTTTTTTTAAACTATTATGGTTGATGATGCTATTGCAAAGATTGTTTAACAAATGAAAATAATTATTTTTTCCTATAATGTCATAATCAAATAAATTTAAGCTCTTTAATTTGGTCTCATCGAATAGCTCGATTTGACTATATGCACACATAAATGAAGAGTATTTTGTCATTTAATTAGTTTTCAAATATACTTCTCGTGCTTGATTGAAACTCATTTGAAGCTAGATCTGATTATTTGAGGTATCGATGAATTTGTCTCATCGAGCCATTCATATTAGTTATAATTTTGCTGAAATTAGAGTTTAGTTGATTCTGGTGTTAATTAGGAAAGCTTCAATTTCAAATAGTGCCTTGATATTTGTGACAATCAAGTAGGGGTGTCAATATTTGACACGACACGAAAACCCGACCCGGACCCGACCCGGAAAACCGGGTTGAACTCGACCCAATTTCAAAACGGGTCGGGTTCGGGTTGACCCGGCGAGTTGCCGGGTCAACCCGCCAACCCGTTTAATTCGAAAAATTTCGAATCCCGCCTCTGCCCGCTGCACGCCCGCGCTGCCCGCTGCGCTGCCCGCCACGCGCTGCCCGCGTGCCCGCGCCCGACCGCGCTCGTCGCGCGCCCGCGTGCCCGCGCCCGACCGCGCCCACCTCGCCCGCGTGCCCGCACCCGACCGCGCCCGCCGAGCGCCCGCGTGCCCAGCGCTGCCCAGCGCGCCCGCGTGCCCGCGCCCGCGCCCGCGCTGTCCCGCTCGCGTCCGCCCGCCGCGCTCACGTCCTCCGCCGTCCGCCGCCGCCGTTCCGGCGCCAGCCACCCAAACCGGGTCGGGTCGTGTCAACCCGGCAACCCGCCAGGTCGGGTCCGGGTTCGGTTTTCCGACCTGTTTGTCTACCCGGGTCGGGTTAGGGTTGACCCGTTTGAACCCGGGTCAGTTCCGGGTTCGACCCGAACCCGACCCGTGACCCAAAATTGACACCCCTACAATCAAGCAAATTTTTTGGAGAAGTGTCACCTAGAGAAAATATTTTGTTTAAAATTGAATTTATGTCTAATTAAGATTTCGTTTGGGATGATTTCTTACTGCTTCTTAAAATAATTTTTTAGTACAAAATTTAAAATTTTGATATTAAAAAACTGCTTTATGAAGCAGTAAGAAAGTCGCCCAAACGAAACCTAAATTGATTGTATAAAACCCAACATGTTTTTCATACTTTTTATAAAGATATTTTTTAATGAACATTTTTTTTTTTCTAATAATATTTTTTTCCAAAATTTGCCTAAATTTTGATATAGCAAAAGAAAAATAATAATGAAGCACTATATTAATCTTTTCAAAATCTTGGATTTAGATAAATTACCTCTAATTTCTCAATATTAAAAAATAAAACCACAACATATCTTTATCTTTTCATACTAAATAATTAATAGAAAAAATTATTAAATTAATATTACATTAATTTTAAGACAAATTTATAAATTTAAGACTCATTTAATTGTTTTTTTTAATATACTGATTTTAAAATTTTATTTAAATAAATATAAAATATAAAATATATAAATACATAAAAATATGCATGAAAATCCTCCTAATTCTAACTTATTCTTTGATTCAAGAGCACAGTCCTAATGAAAACAAAAAGACGCTCATCCAACTCTTACAGGACAAAGCGCCAATGGCGGTTTGGCCTTTGGGACTCTGTTCCGTTTAAAAAGCCGTTAACTGGACCTCGTAAGCTACAGAGACAGAACAAAAAAAAATATACGAAAAAAGAAAAAAATAAGGAACAGAAGCAAAGGGAGCCGAAGCGGGATAGAAACAGGAAAACAAGAAGCAGCAAATGGACCCAAGCGATGCCTTCTCCGCGAGCTTGTTCCGTTGGGACCCTCGCGCTGCGGCGGCAGCACCACCAGCCGCCGCACAGTCCTGCCCTACCGCTATCTCCATGGCCCTACAAGCCCACCATCAAGCTCAAGATGGCCCACCAGCGGCATCGGCGACAGCGGCCGAAGCCGCCCGAGCTGCCGCGCGGGAGCTGGAAGAGGTGTTCGAAGGGTACGGTGTTCGGTATGCAACGGTGGCTCGAATTGGGGATTTGGGGTTTACAGCGAGCACTCTGGTTGGGATGCGGGAGGAAGAGGTGGACGATATGATGGCGACGCTTTCGCATCTTTTCCGATGGGATCTTCTTGTCGGCGAGCGATATGGAATCAAAGCGGCGATTAGGGCAGAGCGCCGCCGAATTGAAGCTCTCATTTTTCCAACAACCGCCGGCGGGAACCACCACCACAATCATCATCACCATGCGGGTCACCTCCTCGCCTCCGGCGGGGGCACCGGCCATCACCATTTACTGCCTGATGATCCGAGAAGGAGACTTCTTCTGCTCTCACCCGACCAACACAACGCCCTCGACGCGCTTTCCCAGGAAGGTACAAACTCCTCTCGTTCTTTCTCGTTTTTTTGCAAATTATGGCTAAAGCTTAAAATTTTGATTATAAGGAGGGCTGAAGTGCAATAAGTTTACCTTATTTTCTGGTTTCAACTGCGAGAATTCCATCATCTTCTCAAAACTTCTTTCCATGTTTTTAAAATTCCTTTTCTCTTACGTATCTAAATAATTTTGGTAGTTAATTAGGTTTTAACACTCAATGGAATAGGAGTAACGGCTCTGTATTTCTTTCTTAATTCAAAATAAACAAAAATTAAATTTTGAAATTGATAGATTCATAATGAGCTGATATAGTTAAACAGGACTTATAGTAGTTAAAAATTATAATTTGAGTTTATGACAAACAATACAACACAGCATTGTTCACATTCTGTCATGTTAAAGAACTCTTACTTTTATATTTTTTCTGAAAAGATATCAAATTCTGATTTAAGTTTCTCGGCAATTGTTCCATTAAATGCTATTCAGTTATTTCCTGTACATAGTTGATCAGTTATTTCTTGTTATAATTTGTTCAATTATAATAAATAGAATTTTATATGTTTTCGGATAAGGCTGATTTGGATCTCTTTCATCAATTGCGATAACAGGGCTTTCAGAGGAGCCGGTACAGCTTGACAGAGAAACCGCCGGAAGCGGCGGCGAGGCGGCGGGGAGATCAAGAGATGGAAAGGGGAAGAATCCTCAACGGCGAAACATGGGGAAAAAGAAGGACGGCTCCAGTATGAAAAACAAGAAGAAAAAGAAGAAATGTATGGATGATGAGGATGAAGAAGAGGAAGAAGTGGAAGTGTGGGGAAGAGCTGCGATTGGCGATGACAACGATGATGGTAATGACGATGGGGAGGAGTCGGAGTCGGAGAGGAGCGGCGTAGGGGAGAGGCAGAGAGAGCATCCGTTCATTGTGACGGAGCCGGGGGAGGTGGCGCGGGCGAAGAAGAACGGGCTCGATTATCTCTTCCATCTCTACGAGCAATGCCATGAGTTTCTGCTCCAAGTCCAGGCCTTGGCCAAGGACCGCGGCGACAAGTGCCCCACTAAGGTGAGTGAGCTTTCTACACCCGCTTTTGAAACAGCGACCAGTAGTTGACATGTGGAGGAAATTGAGTGGGGGCCTAGATCCAAACACTTTTTTTTACTCCGCTTTTTATCTAAATTTTCCTAAAAAAATACTTTGATTTTTTATTTACGACTAATATTGAATTAAAATATAAAATTCAAAAAAAAAAAAAAAAAAAATAAATAAATAAATCCTTAGCCTTTCTGCCTTGATCCTACGGGCGTAGAGTGTCTAAATTCGTTTGGCTCCATGGGTCTCTTTTGATGTGTGAAAACACATAACAGTCGAACGAGTGCAAGGAAAATTCCATTTTATATGAAGACATGTGAGTCTGTTGTTATTTATAGTATTTATAATGTACGAACAAAAGTCACAAGATATAAATTCATAACAAAAATATAAAGGTAAGACGTGAAATATATTATTATTATTATTATTATTATTATATTTAATATTTTATTTAATGCTAGAATTTGTTTTGATAAATATTATATTTTAATTTTTAAATATGTATTGTTATTATTATTATATAATTAGTATATAAACATCTTTCAATTTTTATCAAATATAATATTTTTGTTATGAATTTAATGTGTTAATAGGAATATTTAAAAAAAAAAAGATTTATCCTTCGTGAGACATTTTTTTTATTTTTTTTTTAAATAAATTTTTAATAAGAAATTTAATTCTCTTACTACAAAGCTAAGAAGCAGTAAGACTTTTCCAAGGTAATCTAAATATTTGATAAAATTGATATAGAAGAATCTCATTTGTGAATATCTCAAAAAGGAATTTTTATTGCATCCTCCCACCTGACGTAGAGATACGTCCTCTCACCCCTAAAAAACTTGGTTTTTGCTAGCTATTATTTGGTATTAACGAAGAATATCATCATGTGAAGACAAATACCAAGTTATACCGAGCTAGCGAGCAATACCAAGTTTTTTCAAGAAAAACTTGGTATTGCTCGGCTTGGTATTGCTCGGTTGCTCGGTATAACTTGGTATTTGTCTTCACATGATGATATTCTTCGTTAATATCAAATAATAGCTAGCAATACCGAACAAAAATCGAATTTTTTAGGGGTGGGAGGACGTATCTCTACGTCAGGCGGGAGGACGCAATAAAAATTCCTCAAAAAGCCTCCTTTAATGGACACTATTATTTCAAAAAGTATGGCTTAATTTATAATTTTCTTATGAGTAATAATAACATTTTATTTAGTATTTTTATGTGTTGGTTATATGTTATAATATTTGTAACAAAACATTAAAAAATGTTCTAAATAAGCTACGTATTTTAATGAAATATAATATTTTAGCCAAATTTTTATAAAAATAGTAATTAAACTTTATTCTCATATATTACACTTATCTTAAAAATAAATTAAAAAATTAAAAATTTAACTTTTTTTTTAATGATATTTGAGCCCGTTTTTTTTTTTCTTTTTTTTTTCCTATAATCCAAATTAATCTACTTGAGATCTTTCATAAATTTAAGAATAAGCAACATGTACTTGCATAGAAATCAATTAAAATTATATATTTAGGATTTTTTTCATAAAAAAATAAATTTATTCATAATTTAAATTTATATATTTATAAATTTAAATTACACTAATCTTAATATAAATCAGACGAAGGCTTCGTTTGGGACGGATTTTTTATTGATTTCTAAAACGGAGTTCTAGTACAAAATTTTTAAATTTTGTATTTAAACTCCGTTTCAGAAAACAATAAAAAAGCCGTCTCAAAGGAAGCCGAAAATAAAGAACATCACGATATATTTATTTATTTATTTTACTAGAAAAAGAAGGTAAGGAGAGTGAAATGGTGTTGCAGGTGACGAACCTTGTATTCCGGTACGCGAAGAAAGTAGGAGCAAGCTACATAAACAAGCCCAAAATGCGGCACTACGTCCACTGCTACGCGCTGCACGTCCTCGACGAGGAGGCCTCCAATGCCCTCCGGCGGGCTTTCAAGGAGCGCGGCGAGAACGTCGGAGCCTGGCGCCTCGCCTGCTACAAGCCCCTCGTAGCCATCTCCGCCGCTCACGCATTCGACATCGACGCCGTTTTCAACGCACATCCCCGCCTCTCAATCTGGTACGTGCCCACGAAGCTCCGCCAGCTCTGCCACCTCGCGCGCAGCTCCTCGCAGCCAAGCGCTGCCGCCGCGGTGGCTGCTGGAAGCAGCAGCAGTGCAGCGCTCCGCCCAGTCGGGGGATCTGTGTCGGGACTCCGTCCTTCCATGTTCTGATTAGAGGTTCATTGACGGTGCTTCTTCGGTATGTATTTTTATGTGCGTTTAGTTTAATATTAAATATGTATGTTTATCTCAATGTTTAAGAAGTTGAAGGGGGAGTTTGTACGTACTTAAATCATTTCAGTTCATCTTATTTTGATGAAGATCTGCGTATCATTCTGAATTATTGTGACTGTCAACAAGCTAAATCAACTTGATAGTCGTGCTAATGCGGTACAAATTGGATGGAAAAGTGTTTTCCTTTTGTTTGGAAGCGCGTTCTGGAATGAGAAATGCTTGATGGACAAAATGATATTATTAAAATGGTTGAGCAGATTTCTTTGATTTGGTGAAAATACTCAAAATAGAAGAGGTTAGAGGGGTTAACACAATCAAACCTGCAGAAGTTTGGCTGAACTCAAAAAAAAAAAGCTGTGTTATGACAATAGATTTACATATACAATTAGATATAGGCTTCGTTTGGGACAGTTTCTTTGTTGCTTTCTAAAACGATTTTTTAGTATAAAAATGTCTTGAATTAGAAATTTTTGCACTAAAAAGCAGCTTTATAAAGTAACAAAGAAGTTATCCCAATGAAGCCATAATGTTTATTTCAAATTTATCAAATGATTACCTATTAGAATATTTGTCGAGAAAGATAAGTATTTTGTCATCTTAATATTATATATAAATATAAAGGATTTACCTACATACAATTTTATATCATGTTATTTATATATGTAGCACCCAAATTTCTAATTTTTCATATCTATTACCTATAGACAGTTTTAATATCAAGTATGTTACTCATATATTTCATTCATATACCTATACCACCCTATACACTTTAATATTTCATTCCTTGCACCCATATTTGATAAATGGATGGTAGGTATGAAATGTTAAAGTTTTGAGCATTAGATATGTACATAGCATAATATAAATTCCTTGTAAATATAACACATTTAGCTAGATAGTAGAGTAAGATTCACAATAAGCAAACCATTATTTTTTTAGAAAATTCAAAAATAAGAAAAGATGGGGATTTTTCCTATGACATAAATCCACTATATTGGTTGAAAACTACAAATATTCATCATTCTCTTTCACCAAAAAGATGGGATTACGAGGGAAAATAATTGTTAAGGGCATAAAATGGTCGTCAAACAAAATGGCTCTGCCCAATCCAGGATAAAGTTAGGCAAACCCTTATACAAGTCTTAAAACTCATGACCACTGATGTGCTTTGCTAGGGTTTCATTCCAGCAAGGTGCTCCCCTTTCCGTCGCTGTGTTCGTGGCCTCTGATGCATCTGATCATCTCAGGGAAGTTTCATGCCCTAAATCCTTGTGTTTTCTGTAAATTTTGAGGCTCTTTTTTGTTTGCCTTGTTGTCGTCGTTTCGATGGAGGGCAAACGGCTGAAAGATCCCAGTTTTTTGGCGGGCAATCCCTCTTCTAGATCCTTTCATGATGCTTTATATGATATTTCTTCTTCTTCTTCCCTTTTCCCGGAACTCAAAATCTATTCCTTTTGTGGGATGCCCTCATTGTGGATTTTTGATGAGGAAGTTTTGGTACTCTTAGCTCTGTTTGAGTTCGCTTATTGTACATATTTCCTTCTCGTAGACCTTCGTTAAGGCTATTCACAATTTTTTTAAACCTTAAGCTAAATGGCGAATTTTTTGTCACTGTTCTTAACCCTAAGCATGTTTTGATCAAACTTGTGAATTGGATTACTGTAGTGTTTTTTCTCACTGTTCCTACTTTGAGAATAATTGCTTCATGAAGGTTTTCAAGTGGACTCCTACCTTTAATATTGAAATTGAATCACCCATTATTTCTATATGGGTTTCTTTCTCAAACCTGAAACCACATCTTTTCTCACCTAGGATTCTTCATTGGCTTGGTTTTATGTTTGGTCGCCCTCTGAAAATTGATCATGCTACTTTTATTGGCTATATGCCATCGATTGCACGTGTCGTGGTGGAATTGGATGTTACCCAAATTTTTCCTGATAAGATTTGGATTGGTTCTGTGATCTTGGGTTATATTCAAACCTTGGCTGATCAGCTGGGTAATGCCGGAGTTGTCGTGCCTCTGGTTGATGTTGAGTCGGATTTGTCTCCTATTGTGAATGTATCGAAGGGAATTGCATATTATGTTGAGATTCCTATTTCAGTTATGTCTAACGCATATTTGAAAGCACATTTGGCCTGATCTTTGAATAACTCTATTTTAGATCAGTCTAATTGGCTGGAAATGGATGAGTCCTTTTCCACACCTTGGGGGGGGGGGGGGGGGGGGGGGGGGGGGGATTATGGTTTTGGTGACCATGTAAATGATGATAAATATATATAGTTTCATGTTGGGGTGTGTTGTTGATCAAGAAGCACTCAATGGCAGTGGCAAAAGACGTAGACGTAAACCTATGAAGAAATAGTCTTTGGGTTAACCCCTTGCTTTCGATGCCATGGGCTTTCTTGACGATTTGGACGATGATGAGGTGGCTCCCTGCTTATCTTCTTGTTGGCAATCTTGGTGGTGAGCCCTTCTTCTTGGTGGTTGCTTGTGTGGGTTGTAGGCTGATGTTGTGTTTATGAGTGGTTATCACCAATGGATGGTCCGTGCCTAGCTGCAGGGTAGTTCCAGGGAGCTTCTTGCCATTTCCTGAGTCCGATGCTGGCTCCTTTTCCTGCATCTTTGATTGTATGTTTTGTTGAGTTTGCTTATATTTTTCGTTATCTGATATATTTTGACTTCGGCTATTTTTGGGACTTTGTTGTAGTTCCATTATCTTGTTTGGAGTAAAATTTGGTTTGAAAAAAAAATAACCTCTAAGGTAAGGATGTCAATAATTGACTTGATTTGCCAACTCGATTTGGTTCTCAACCATTCGAGTTCAAGTTGACCCACTTAATAAATGGGTCAAATTGAAGTTCAAAATTTTGTCATGTGTATTAAATGAATTGGGTTAGGATTGACCACCTGGCGCCTACCAACTAGATTTTGACATGAAATTGATAAGTTTAATTTTTGTTTTTATTAAAAAAATTTATTTGTTGGTATGATCTTCTTATTTTTTATCAATTAATATAAAATATTAGTTTAATAAGTTATAAAAAAAATATTCAAAACGATTATCAGTTTGGGATTTGATTGACTGGATTCAAATTGGGCTCGAACACCCGCCCAATAAGTCATTTTGACACCCTTACTCTAAAGTAAGAGATGAAGCTCTCAATCACAATAAAAAGATGAATTGCATAAATGTTTAAATTTCAATGCATTTTTTATATTTTAAATATTATTGATAATTTTTTAAAAGAGTTTGTCAAGAGAAGATTAGCAATGATTTATTTTTGTTAGATAAATAAATAAAAATTGTACCATATAAATTTTAATAGAAAGAGTATAAACTGTGAAGATAAATTTTAATTAAAACGGTAATAATATTAATTATCTTATTTGATTGTATATATGCCTAGACCAAAAGAAAAATAATAATAATGTTTTGACTATACTACACGATTTACAACTGACGAATTCAACAAATTTTCCTTAGTGTAAATTTATACGATTTCATGTTTGATTTGGTTGTCGTAGCAATTAAACCAGTTTTATCACTAATTTATATATTGTTAGTTAAATAATAACATACATAAATGACCTTGATTTTTTAACATATCCATTAGTGCCTATCTTTCAAAATCCTACTGAAATAAAAAAAATTTCTCTAATCACTCACTTGCATTTTTATCATTATATTTATATTTGATACATCTTGAAAAATTATCTTGATCGGGCACGAATCTCGAGGCAAAATCAACTTGCCAACTTTCGATATTAAAATTAGGATCATCCAAAATCTGATTTCAGCAAACTTACAGTCAAACTGAACGTCTCGGAAATACGAACCCAACGACACCAAATTCGACTCAATCCGAGCCCAAATGGAACCAAATCAAGGGTCTGAAGCGTTGTTGGAGGGTTCAAACCACAATTTGGATTACCAAACGGTTTCCAAACATAAGTGGTTATAATTGAATCGAGCGGCTTGACGAGACAAATCCAACGAGCCTAAGATCGCTAAATTCCGGCATCATTAAGACCTTCAAATGTATGACGAATGATCCACGATCAAGGGATTCAATATCGGTCGTCCATCCAAACCACTCCCCATTTGCCCTTGATCTCCCACCTATTTATGGGTCATGTCACTCTATGAATCTATAGATAGACCACTCCTCCCTCTTAAAAGGGGGCTCCAAGCAAGAGAGAGATCAGAGATCGCTCTTGCCTCCTCGCTCCTCCTCAACCACTGCTTGAGTTTCGTCGGACCACCGTCTGACATCGTTGCTTCGTCGGACCACCACTTGAGGCCCTCACCTCTACTGGACCACCACTTGAGGTCCTGAGCTCCGTTGGACCATCACTTGAGGCCCTGAGCTCCGCCGGACCACCACTTGAGGCCTTGAGCTCCTCTAGACCACCACTTGAGACCCTCACATCCGTCGGACCACCACTTGAGGCTCTAAGCTCTGTCAGACCACCACTTGAGGACCTAAGCTCCCTCAAACCACCACTTGAGGGTGTAAGCTCCGCCAAACCACCACTTGAGGCCCTGGGTTCTGCCGGACTACCACATGATGCCCAGACTTCTCCCGGACCACCACGTGACTCTCGGACTTCTGCCGGACCACCACTTGAGACCCAGACTTCTATCAGACCACAACCTGATGCTCGAACTTCTCCCGGACTATCACCTGATGCTCGAACTTCTAGCGAACCACCACTAGAGGCCCAGACTTCTCCTGGACCACCACCAGATGCACGGACTTCTACTAGACCACCACCTGAGGCCCGGACTTCTGTCGGACCACCACCTAATGCTCGAACTTATCTTGGACCACCACGTGATGCCCGGACTTCTGCCGGACAACCACCTGAGGCCTGGACTTCTATCGAACCACCACCTGAGGCCCGAACTTCTACCAGACCATAGCCTGATGTCTGGAGTTCTATCAAAGTACCGCTATACTACAACGGTCTTTCTGACCCCGATCTCCTGTCAATTATGGTCTTTCAGACCCCTATCTCCTACCGATTATGGTCCTTCCAACCTCAGTTGCCTACTACGGTCCTTCCGACCTCCATCGCTAGATAATGTTCTTTCTAACCTCTATCGCCTTCTACAGTCTTTCCGACCTCTATCCTATCGACTATGACCCTACCGACCAAACAAACATGTCTATGTTGATTATTGTAACTCCAACCATGTAATGTGCTCTATATGATGTACATTTATTACATCAAGCCAAGGCTTTCTCCCAAGGAATGGCCTTAATTGTAATTGACTACAAATACTAGTGGATTCATTCAAACTAGGCCAGACGTTGTGGTTTTTTCCCCCTTTTCAGGGTTATCCATGTAAAAACTCTGGTATCTCTTATAAACGCTACACCCTCTCTCTTATATGCTTGTGTGATGGATCTTCATACAACGCTAAGACATTAAACAATATATTTCTCTATCGTCACAAATGTTTCAGGACACAACAATAATAATGCACAATTTAGGCTTCATTCGGGATAATTTTTTAACTATTTTATACATCAATTTTCTAGAACAAAAATTTCTTGCAATCAAAGAAAAAACAGTAGCTGAAAGGTGTCCCAATCGAAACCTTATTTTTTTATATAATAGCTTTCTACTACAAAAAAATTTTTGTTTAAATTTTTTTTGTACTAAAAAATAGCTTTAAAAAATAGTAAAAAAGTTATCCCGAACGAAGCCTTAATCATGCATGATGGATAAAGTATGGTCTATTTTAAGAGCTTTTATTTGGTCTGGTGAACGTATGTAGAGCTACGTTTGGCCGGCACTAAGATCGCAAGCACAAAATGAGAAATACCGAGCAAATACCGAGCAATACCAACAATAACGAGAAATACCATTATGTGAAGACAAAATATCGAGTAATACCGAGCAATACCGAGTAATACCGAGCAATACCGAGCAATACCGAGTAATCCCAAAAAATACTGAGTTTTTTCTAGAAAAAACTCGGTATTTTTTGGGATTACTCGGTATTGCTCGGTATTACTCGGTATTGATCTTCACAGAACGGTATTCCTCATTATTACCAAAGAATACTAAGCAATACCGACCAAATACCGAGCAAAAACCGAGTAACAATCCTCTGACCGAACATAGAGCTACGTCCGGTCAGAGGACGTAATAAAAGTTCCTATTTTAAGGCTTCATTTGGGGAAAATTGGATTTTTTTTCTTTTTTACTTTTAAAAACCATCCTTTTAAATATAATATTTCAAAAATATTTTTTTTTAAAGAAGAAATAAAAAAAAAAACTACAAAAAAGCAAACATGTAAATGCTTAATATTTTTTATTTGCTATTTTCTTACGATAATAACAATAAAAACTATCTCAAATAAAACCTTAGAAGTAAATATGATTACTTAATTTTGATTTTAAATGGTATTACCTAGCTAGCTTAGTTTTGTATCATCAAAATTTTGAGATTATATCTCACCTATTTCAAATATTTTGCTTTGACACTTAATACTCCTAGAAAGATAAAAATCTATTTTTGACTTTCTTTTTAATTTTAATAAATGAAAAAAAATTTCTTTTATCTATGGACTTTTTTTTTTTTGGAAATGCAAATATTATTTTATAAACTTATTATAAAAATTATTGTCAGATAAATGAATTTGATAAAGTATAATAAAATGAATTTATTTAAAAATAAATTTCCTTTAAATTTTATAAATTCCTTAAGAAAATGTATCCTGAAACCTTTCATTTCTTTGGCAACCTTATAGATGGAGAGAGAGAGAGAGAGAGATAGAGAGAGAGAGAGGAAACCATGGACATGTATTACACTAAAAATGATCATTCAATAATATATTTCATTGTTTGTCTTATGATTTTTGTTTCTTCCATTTGTTTTCTAATTTTTTTTAATTGATAGTAACTCTATCTCTTTGTAAAAAATCGCAGAGTTCTTATATTCATGAAAATTAATGCTCCTTTTTTTCAATAAATATGATAAAATATGTATGCAAATTAAATAAAATCTAATATATATATTTTTTTTAATTTTGTGTGAATTTAATTGAAAACTCATACACACTTAAGGACCTCTATATTTAAAATCAAAGCTCCAATAATACCTTTGAATTTGGGATTGAACTTTGGGCCTTCATAAGAAAATAGTTATATTCATAATAAAAGGGGAAATTGTCTTGATATGCTTCATAGTAGATATAATTGATTAAATATGCCATCTTTTTTTGTTTTTGTTTTTTTAATTTAGAGAAATATGCATAAAAGTTCATTTCACATGAAAATGCTCTTCTTATACATGTATCCCCAATGTCTAGAAACAATGTGCTCCACACTTTGACACATAGGCATTCACCACTGTTGATTTTATCTTTGTGATTAGTTCTTCGTTTAGTGAGAAAAGATGGTCGTGATGGTAAAGTTCAATTAATCACATAAACAATTTAACACATTTCAATAGACACAGGAAATGTGACACCTCAAAATTCAAATTGGAGGAATTACTCATATTTCTATCTTTTATGCTTCAACTAGAGCTTACAGAATTCAATATAAGCTGGAAATATAATTACATTATTGTTCATGACATATTTACATATCTGACAAATTCCTAAAAATAATATTAACATAGCCAAATAGTGGCTAAAAAATATCTGCATAAAACCAAGTAACAAATTATAAAACCTAAACGATCATCCATAGTAGTCTCACTCTAAAGGCTCCTTTCCCTTTCCTAAATTCATGTAAAAATTACATAATAAACACATAGTTCAACAAGTAATCAAAACTTATCGTTGCATATAATGTAAGGCAAAAGAATCAATATACATGTTCCAGTGCCAATCAATATCAAGTAATAAGCTATTAGTATGAGCAATAAGCAATTTATGAAATCAATATCAATCAATAGCAAAATTAATATGATCAGTAAAATTGGATTATTCAATGCATAAAAGTAGTATCACTACAGGAAAACAGCTTATTTTCGGCGGAATTTCCGACGGAAATAAATTCGTCACCAATTCCGGCGGTGTTTCCGGCGGATTACCAACTAAACATTTTCCGGCGGATTTCCGGTGGAATTTTTGATTGGTTTTCTGACATAAAATTTCCGACCGAATTTTCGACAGAATTCTGAAAAAAAAAAAGACTATAATAAATATTTATAATTAATGATTTTATTAAATTAAGTTAAATAATTAATAACTTATTATCAAAAAAATATTTCAATTAGATTTTATTATATTAAATTAATTAAATAATAATTAATACTTCAGTATTAAATTAAATATTTTTAAACTAATAATTCATTATCAAAGTAAATTAACTAGGGTTGTTAAAATAAATTTAATAATAGGTAATGGCTTTTGTTTAAATTGAATAAAAGAACCAAATGTAATAGATTTGAATAAGCGGCATAGTGGTTGGGCCTCTATGAAGGTTTGGCGAGCGTTCGAATCCCGCCTAAGGCAGGTCGTGTTGCGCGGGTCCGCTACCCATGGGCGGGGCAGTCATTTGACTGTCGTGGGCGGGTTTCTGGAAGGTCTTCGGTTTGGCGGGGCTGGTACAGCCCGTGAGTGAGTTGCTCGGGCTGCCTGATGGCTGATCTGATAGTTCTTTTTTACTTTTTTTTTTATTTTTTAAATTCCGGGGCAAAATAGTCCGCCGTAAATTGTACCGGCGGAATTATTCCGGTGGAATTATTCCGTCAGAAATATTTCCGGCGGCCTATTTTACGCCAGAGCTGCTTTTCCGTCGCGTGTTTTACCGTCATAAAAAAATCCGTCGAAAATGCTAATTTCCGACGGATGTTTGGCATTTTCCTACGAATTTTGGCCGCCGGTAAGACACGAATTTCCTGTAGTGTATGTTAATCTATATGAATATCAACAAAAGACTGTCAATTAATAATAGGTGTTCTATAGTGAAACAAACCTCAATTATCTATCAGTTTTATTCGTGGTGATGATTCCATCATATGCTTCTATCAATAATTATGCATGTATATCTATCTATGAGTATGTTATGATAGTGTGTTATATCAATATATTATATTTATATGCTTATCAATATACTGTATCAATATGTTTATTAATGTCTTTGTTGTATGTTATGCCATATTATATCAGTCTAAATATAGGTTCTATCAATTCTATATCAATTTTGTTCATCAATCATTTCATATGTTTTTATGCTCTTATGTAAATGCATGCAAACATGAATACAATTATGAATAATAAGGCTGGATATCCAGCTAATTATATAGTGTTTTATTGTATCTTGTATTAGTATCAAGTGTTCAGTGTCAGGTATCTATCTTGTAAGTGTCGTGTTTCCTATTCATCGGTGTATCTTGTCCCCTTATGACTCCCTATCATGTATATTGTATTGGAATTACACTATAACTCATAATTTAAAGGAAAGCCTCTTATCCCACTCTTATGTGCAGGATATCTTGCTCCAAGCAACTTGAATTATTTCACAATTAGCCAACCTTTCTTATAATGCCACATGTATTTTATATAAATCACATCATGTTGACCTCATTTTTGTATAAGGTCACTTGGACTACTCTTGATCCTAAATTAATTTAATTTTTTAAATTAATTTAAATTCTAGGATCCTCTTAGAATCTTGACCCTAGGATCTAGGCTAGGATTCTTCTAGAGTTTAGACCTTAGGAGCTGCTCTAGATCTTAAACTCCTTCTAGACTCCAACTTCTAGGAATTTCTTAGGCTCTAGGATCCTTCTAGATTCCTAACTTTAAGATCTATTCAAACCTTAAGATCTACCTAGATCTTAGGTCAATCAAGCCAAATCCAAGGTCCAAGGGTTTTGTCCTAAAGGCCTTTTCCGTTGAATTTTCAAACACTTTGAAACCTAGTCAATTGACCTCCGATTCAGAGTCTGTCAGTTGCATACTGATAGGACATGTCTCTGGAGGCAACCCTCCAAATTTGAGCCCATTCCGAGGTCTCTAACCTCAGAAACTTAATTAAAATCCACAGGCTATAAAACCTTTAAATATTTACAGCCTATGCCACTGGACCTATCACTTTGAAGATTCTGACCCTAGAGCCTTCACCAAAGCCTCTAGTCACTTCCAGACCTTTAATTTTAATATGTTGAACTTTAAACTACATTTTGGTAGACCCACTTTGACCCCCAGTTGACCAGGGGTTAAAATGACCAAAATACCCCTATGGGGCTCAAACGGTGATTTTAAACCAAATGAACTCCGAATTGAATGCAATCACTTGAAGCAAGTTTTAAATGTCATTTCAAACCTGTTGGACCCATTCCCAGGCCCTGGGTCAACCTAGTTGACCAAGTCAACCTAGTTGGCCCAAATGGCCCTTTAAGGGTCCGAACAGGCGTTTTGAACCAAATGACCTCCCTAGACTTTGAGACCACATCCAATAGACTCAAAATGTCATTTTGAATCTATTGAACCCATTTCCAAACCCCGGACCTAATCGGTTGACCAAGTCAACCAATTTTGGCTTAAGGGCCCATTTAAGCCCTCTTGAACCATTTGACCCATTTAACCCATTCAAGCTTTCAAATTCATATCAAAACTAATTGAAATCCATTCAAATTTGTTTGAGGTTAAACCACTTTAATTTTGACTTGGTCAACCATTGACATATGGTCAAATCTACTTATGTATGAGTTGTTTTAACTAAATAATTGAACCTAGGTATTGATATTTCTCCCAAGTTAATTCATTAATCCCTCATGCTTGCCACCTCAGCACCCCTAGACCCATTGACTGGTCAAACAGTCAATGGGTGGTCAAATGAGTCCTTTAAGAGGCTAATTCCATCTCTTAAGCTAATCCACTTGATTTTAAATAATCACAGCCATTTGAACAGTTACTAGAAGCTTCCTAGGATTAATCCTGACCCTTGAATCCAGATCAAACAGTCCCCATCCCTCCATGTGTCCAAATGGGGACAAAAATGGCTTTCCACATAGGTTGTCCTCTTGTCCTTGATTCCATCTGCTCCCACCAACCCCCTGGACAGATGTCACTCATCTGGGAGCCTAATCAAACAATCCTAGCCGTCCAATAGATCTAGGGCAGCTTGAATAGGGTAGAACCTCATTTTGAGCCTCATTCTTGACCTAGCCATTCTCTCTCCACTCTCAATCTCTCAAGCCAAAGTCTCTGTTCTATTGAGCACCCCAGAGACTCCTCAACGCATCCCCACTCAAATCCCGCCGGTCAAAGCCCTCTCCGGCGAGCTTCCCGGCGAACCAAGCTTGGATCCGTTCAAGCTTCTTTTGAGTTCGATCCAGGCATTATTAGCTTGAAGTTTCTTCTACAAAAAGGAGCGTGGACAGTCAACAAATGCAACAAATCTTTAAGCGGTTCAATCCGTCCATAAACTAAGGTATAATCTCAAACCCTAGCATAGGAAGCACTAGATTAAATAGCCTGTTGAATAGTTCATTTTAAGTTAAAATTTTGAATCCCCAGAAATTCTGTTCACTCAAGCAATCTTCGTTTAAAATTTTACTTAATTTCATCGAGTATGTTAAGAGAACGATTTAATTTTCTAGTTTAGGGTCTCGGTCTAGTTATTCCGCAGGCTAGGCAAGTTCTGGACCGTTGATCTCACGATCAACGGTACAGATCAAGTCATACAACCCTCTGGACCGACCCCCTGATCCGCTTCTCCACTGAATTGATCATCCGGCTCAATCAGAGCCGTTCAATCGTTAAGGCGGAAGATCGGACGTCATTTGCTATGTGTTTTGATTATATTTGACCCGCACCGTTGATCATCTGACCAATGCTTCGGATCGAGCCACGTTGCGGTTTGTCTGAACCGCGTGGTTGAGCGGTTGCGAAGATCTCCGTCCGGCGCCATCTGAGCGCTCCATTTCAAACGGCGCGTATCAGACGGTTGTCGTTTGATGCTGAGCTGGTTAAGTGGTTTGCGCGTGGACCCCAGCCGCCACCGCTCATTAAATGGCAATGATTGCCACGAGTTTTGGTCCATCCAACCAAAACGCGCCACATGGACACTCAGCCGCCAGAACTGAACTTAATTTGATTTAATTTTCTTTTAAACCATTTAATTAACAGAATCTTCAAAAAATGGTTTAAAATTCATTTTTAATCATAAAAATTCATGTAATATACCAAACTGCTCAGAATTTCAATGCCTTTAATTTAAAAATAAAATTACTTTGAAATATCTAGTATATCTTAAATAATTTTAAAAATACTTAAAGTTTAATATTTTACATAAAATAAATCAAATTAATTAATAATTTCAGAAAAATTTATTTTGAAATTTTTTTATTACAGAGAGTATTTTAAAATGAAATATTTAATTATACTCTGATATAATATAAAATATTTGAATTTATTTTGATAATTTAAACTATTTAAATAAGTTAAACATTTAATTTATCTTTTAAATATTAAATCTAATATTTTGAAGAATCAAGGCTTTAGTTTCAAAATATTTTTTTTATAAATTAGAGGATCTCTCAAATTAAATTTACTATTATCTTATTTTAAACCATATATCCATATATATATATTTATATTTATATATTTAAGTATACATATATATTATGAAATTTATTTTAAAATTATATTTAATTAGATAATTAAGTCATGAGAGATCCTTTGAAATTTTAAACTTTGATTAAGCATACTTGAACGAAATTAATGGGGAATGGTGGTTAATTAATTAGCAATTATTTTAATTGTTCATTGGTTAACCCCTTAATTAATCAAATTTTATCTTGTTAATTGCATGCTTAAGGTGCACACACCACCTAGCCTAGGTTCTCCTAGATTTAAGGACTTACTTGCTTGCTATTGTGTATTGATGCTATGTTTAGTCAAGGGTTAGTCAAAACTTTAATTCAAACCTATTCAACTTAGTGTCATTAAGGACAAAAATTAAGGATATGTGTTTAGAGAACTTAGAATATTTCCAATAATTAGGATTCACCTCCTATTGACTCAAAACTTTGAACACTTTAACGTAGTGACATTCTCAACCACTAGGAAAGGTTTGACTGATTTTTGAAATCATTAAGGTCCTTAATTAATTTTCTAAGTCTTAAATCCTTAATTAGCCCTTAAACCTTCTAGAAAATGTAATAAATTCATTTTAAACCCAAAAATTATGACCAACCCCTATAACTGATCATAATTGAACCCTTAATCATTGAAAATTTAAATCAACTTAATTTGACAACAGATTAAGTCTTAATTTAATTTTAAATGAAGTTGAATATTTAATTAATATAATTAATTAATAAATATTAAAAATTCCAAAAATCTCCCGAACACTTGGGAATCCCTCCTTAGGTCATTCCTGATCTTTGGAGTTGATTTCAAGGAGTTGGGAACTCATTTGGAGCAAAATCCCAAAAGGGTTCTCTAATTAAGCAATTTTAAAATTCATTAAGTAGTCAAAACTTTGAACCTTCATAATTAATTCCAGAAAAATCCAAATCGAACAAACTCACTTGCATTCAACTCATGATAACTCCTAGTATTTATCAAAAATATTAAATTCCAGAAATCTGTAATATTTCAAAAAGTCAACAAATCGGTCAACTTTAGTTAAAATCTAGTTCAAAACTTCAAACCTTTGTAATAAAATGTAGAAAAATCCGATTTCAACGTACTTACTGTCTAACTGATCGTAGTGAGGTCTAGTATTTTAATAAAATACAAACATTCCAGAATTTGAGCTTAATCAAAAAGTCAATTTTTGAACCCCTTAATTAAGTGATTAAAATATTCTAAAAATTCATAAAACTCAAAATTAATTTGAAATTCTAGAAAATGTTAATTTAATGTTTAAAACACTCAACAAACCTTTTAAAAAAACACAACAACCATCCTAAAGATGAAGTTTATTGGCTGGACTACTCCGGGTTGCGGGGCTAAGTGTCCTAAGGAGGCTGGTTCCTCGAGCCTGGTGGCACAACGCCACGAATGGATTCCAAGGGGTGTTAAACCTTAAAAATAGATAATCATTAATTATTTAACCTTTTAAAACCTATAATTCAACTACATTAATTTGGTTTATCGGCTGGACTACTCCGGGCTGCGGGGCTAAGTGTCCTAAGGAGGCTGGTTCCTCGAGCCTGGTGGCACAACGCCACGAATCGATTAATGGCAAACTTAAATTAATTAATTTTGAAAATCAGCGACCAAACATTTTTAATAAAAATTCATTAATTCTTAAGCCTTAATCAACCTAAAATACTTAATTATATCGGGTACCACTGGGTAACCCAGGCCTACGAGGCTATTAACTTAGCCCCAAGGAAGGTGAAATAAACTTCACGGCCTCGGTGTGAAACAAAGGTGATGTAAGACCTCGTTCCTTTGCTGTATCTGCTAGAAAAGTGATTTTCCTCCCAGGATCGGCCAGGACGAAGTTGAGATCGTCCAGGCCGATCAGTGTATAGAAAACAGCTGATTTCTGGAGCTATTTCTGGACAGAATCGTCCAGGACGATATTGAGATCGTCCAGGACGATCTGCACTGTTCCTAAAATCGTCCTGATCATCGCCCTGGAGTATCGGCCAGGACGACCAGAATTGGTCTGATCGTCCAGGCCGATCGAGACGATCGGCCAGGCCGATCCATGTATGATATAAGGAAATGAGCTCGTTTTGAAGAGAGAGAAAACTTTTTATAAAAATCAAAATATCTGAGGAGAGAGAAAGAGAAGGAAAGCAAAGGAAGAAGTCCGATTTCGAGGCCCGCGGAGCGATTTTCGTCGTTCGTTGCTGTTGGATAGTTTGTTTATCTCGTGGTAAGGACTCCGAACCTTACTTCTGTTTTCGAAGATATTGCGTTTTGACCGAGTTGTGATCTGTTTTGTGTTTTCGTAGTCGACTGTTCGACATGGTTTTGATTTGACAAGACTTTCACCGCACAACTTTTAGTATGTTATAGATATGATTATTGTACACGATTTGACTGTATTCTATGAAGATTTTACCGGTCGGAATTGATTCTACGCGATTTTAATTGAATAGGAAATTATCAGGACTTGATTTGATTTGGATTCTATAGATTGATAGTCTTGCATTGATGCCGTGGTTATTCTGTTGTAATTTGGTGAAATTCAGAATTTGTCTTTTTGCAGGCTTTTTGTGTAATTTCGATAGACTACCGTTACTCTGCCCGATTTTCGTATGATTTCTGATTTTCCCGGAATTGATAGATTGAATTGATCTGCCTTTGACTATTGATGTGATCGTTCTCGATTTCTTTAATATTGCTTATTGCATCGATTATTGCATTGATTGATTGATTGCTGAAAGACAAGTGGAAACCTAGTTGAACGTTGGTTATAGAAACCAACGTGTATTGAACGAACTACAACAGCACTATTGATATTGAACGAACTACAACAGCATCATTGAACGAACTACAACAGCACTATTGATATAGATTGACCACTACAACAGCACTATTGATATTGAACGATTGATAACTACAACAGCATCATGACTAGTGTTTGGGCTTGTCGAGTAAGACCAGTGTATGAAATTGCATGTACATGATATTGCATCGTATTAGATTTCTTGATTTGTATTGATTTATTGATTTCGGATCAGTTTATTGATATTGATTGGATTTATCGAATTGATTTACTATTGTACGGATTTCATTGATTTCATCGATTGACTACTGAGCATTGAGTCTACTGAGCATTGATATAGAAATGGATAGATATAGATACTGCATTGATAGCATGAACATGGACATCGTATAGATTCATTGTATTGCTGCCTATCGATTTTATAGATTCACTGTTGCTACTGTTCTACACCGTATTGACCGTTTATAAATTTATTGTTTCGTCTCGCTTTTCTCGATTGACTTCATTAATTAGATCGTACTGATTTGACCGTAATGATTTGATTGACGAACATTGATTGATTGAATTGATTTATCGAATTGCTTGCCGTTAGCATTGACTGGTTTTATTGACTATTGATTTCCGCTGCACTGACTCATTGATCATGTCCGATTGATTGATTTGACTTGAGTTGATTAACCTGCATATTGTTTTCAGTGTCGTGCTTTGATTTCAGTTGTAGGCTTTGGTGACCTGCTGGGCTTTGTAAGCTCATTATATGTGGTTAATATTTCAGGTGCAGAGCCTCCAGTCTGAAGATCTTTCCGTCGAGTTCAGCTTTTTGTTTTGTAGCCTTTGGTAGGCTTTCTTTTGTAGCCGGTGTGGCTAGTGTAGATATTTCTTTTGGACTCTTTTGTCACTTCTCTGATTGTACTATATGTGAATTATAGTATCTGCTGTAGTTTCTTTTCTGTAATGTAATTATCTCTGGCTCTGGATATATGTATGTATGGATTGATATGAACAGCAAATGAGGAAAATTGAAAGAAAGAAAAGAAAAGAAGAGAAAAAAAAAAATAGATGAATCCTTTCGCTACACGGATCTTGGGGTGTTACAATTGGTATCAGAGCCAGGTTAGTGAAAAGGATTTGATTATATCCAGAGTTGATGATTGCATTATTTGATTTGTTTTGTTTTACGTATTTGATTTCCGCGATTTTGATTCGAACGATTTGTTTTGATCAGGCCGATGGATCCGAAAGGAAAGAAAGTTGAGTCTACTACTGATCTCCCACTCACCTCTGCAAATATGAATAAGTTTGCTAATATGGTCGCTCAGATGGTGAGTGACAAATTGGCAA
This sequence comes from Dendrobium huoshanense, assembly GCA_016618105.1. Taxonomy (NCBI): domain Eukaryota; kingdom Viridiplantae; phylum Streptophyta; class Magnoliopsida; order Asparagales; family Orchidaceae; genus Dendrobium; species Dendrobium huoshanense. The sequence goes on from CM028357.1 coordinate 36,004,884, forward strand.
AACGCTCTGGCCGTAGCAAGAAGAGTGGGGAAAGTAGCAGAGCAAAATTTAATGTTTGTAAATGTTGTGGGAAAAGACATTCGGGACAATGTTATCTGAGGACTGGGCAATGTTTCCGATGTGGTGGATATGGACATAGAGTGACGGAATGCCCAAGTTCTGAAAGACAAGGACCTGTTCCGATGGTTCCGACTGCTCCGACTGTCCCGACTGATCTGATTGGAGATAAGCAAGAGATGGAGGAGGATGCACCAGGAATGCCTGTAAATGTGACTGGTACGAGTTTTGTTTATCGCCTGCTTCGTTGTGATTTGCGCGATTTATTGAATGATTGGATTAGTTCTGTTTTGTTTCGTTTTGCTTTTGTTTTGCTCTGTACCCTTAGGGAAATGTCGGGACGACATTTTTCTAAGGTGGGGAGATTGTAAGACCTCGTTCCTTTGCTGTATCTGCTAGAAAAGTGATTTTCCTCCCAGGATCGGCCAGGACGAAGTTGAGATCGTCCAGGCCGATCAGTGTATGGAAAACAGCTGATTTCTGGAGCTATTTCTGGACAGAATCGTCCAGGACGATATTGAGATCGTCCAGGACGATCTGCACTGTTCCTAAAATCGTCCTGATCATCGCCCTGGAGTATCGGCCAGGACGACCAGAATTGGTCTGATCGTCCAGGCCGATCGAGACGATCGGCCAGGCCGATCCATGTATGATATAAGGAAATGAGCTCGTTTTGAAGAGAGAGAAAACTTTTTATAAAAATCAAAATATCTGAGGAGAGAGAAAGAGAAGGAAAGCAAAGGAAGAAGTCCGATTTCGAGGCCCGCGGAGCGATTTTCGTCGTTCGTTGCTGTTGGATAGTTTGTTTATCTCGTGGTAAGGACTCCGAACCTTACTTCTGTTTTCGAAGATATTGCGTTTTGACCGAGTTGTGATCTGTTTTGTGTTTTCGTAGTCGACTGTTCGACATGGTTTTGATTTGACAAGACTTTCACCGCACAACTTTTAGTATGTTATAGATATGATTATTGTACACGATTTGACTGTATTCTACGAAGATTTTACCGGTCGGAATTGATTCTACGCGATTTTAATTGAATAGGAAATTATCAGGACTTGATTTGATTTGGATTCTATAGATTGATAGTCTTGCATTGATGCCGTGGTTATTCTGTTGTAATTTGGTGAAATTCAGAATTTGTCTTTTTGCAGGCTTTTTGTGTAATTTCGATAGACTACCGTTACTCTGCCCGATTTTCGTATGATTTCTGATTTTCCCGGAATTGATAGATTGAATTGATCTGCCTTTGACTATTGATGTGATCGTTCTCGATTTCTTTAATATTGCTTATTGCATCGATTATTGCATTGATTGATTGATTGCTGAAAGACAAGTGGAAACCTAGTTGAACGTTGGTTATAGAAACCAACGTGTATTGAACGAACTACAACAGCACTATTGATATTGAACGAACTACAACAGCATCATTGAACGAACTACAACAACACTATTGATATAGATTGACCACTATAACAGCACTATTGATATTGAACGATTGATAACTACAACAGCATCATGACTAGTGTTTGGGCTTGTCGAGTAAGACCAGTGTATGAAATTGCATGTACATGATATTGCATCGTATTAGATTTCCTGATTTGTATTGATTTATTGATTTCGGATCGGTTTATTGATATTGATTGGATTTATCGAATTGATTTACTATTGTACGGATTTCATTGATTTCATCGATTGACTACTGAGCATTGAGTCTACTGAGCATTGATATAGAAATGGATAGATATAGATACTGCATTGATAGCATGAACATGGACATCGTATAGATTCATTGTATTGCTGCCTATCGATTTTATAGATTCACTGTTGCTACTGTTCTACACCGTATTGACCGTTTATAAATTTATTGTTTCGTCTCGCTTTTCTCGATTGACTTCATTAATTAGATCGTACTGATTTGACCGTAATGATTTGATTGACGAACATTGATTGATTGAATTGATTTATCGAATTGCTTGCCGTTAGCATTGACTGGTTTTATTGACTATTGATTTCCGCTGCACTGACTCATTGATCATGTCCGATTGATTGATTTGACTTGAGTTGATTAACCTGCATATTGTTTTCAGTGTCGTGCTTTGATTTCAGTTGTAGGCTTTGGTGACCTGCTGGGCTTTGTAAGCTCATTATATGTGGTTAATATTTCAGGTGCAGAGCCTCCAGTCTGAAGATCTTTCCGTCGAGTTCAGCTTTTTGTTTTGTAGCCTTTGGTAGGCTTTTTTTTGTAGCCGGTGTGGCTAGTGTAGATATTTCTTTTGGACTCTTTTGTCACTTCTCTGATTGTACTATATGTGAATTATAGTATCTGCTGTAGTTTCTTTTCTGTAATGTAATTATCTCTGGCTCTGGATATATGTATGTATGGATTGATATGAACAGCAAATGAGGAAAATTGAAAGAAAGAAAAGAAAAGAAGAGAAAAAAAAAAAATAGATGAATCCTTTCGCTACACGGATCTTGGGGTGTTACAGGTGATATCCAACAAATAATTAAATGAATCTTAAAATTAATCTTAAGCCATGAATATTTGAATTCAAACTTAAATCCCTTAAACCTTCCAACCAATCGAACTTTAGACAGCTTTAACTAATAATCCTAATTAGGACACATCAAAACTACACGACCTACCTCACACACTTTAGATGGTTTGCTAGGATCACCGACTCTAGTTTTAGGATAGGCCGGTGTTTTACTTTCTGCAGTTGTATGCCGAGTTTTCGAGTTTTTACTGCATGCTGTTTGCTAGTGTAGAATTGATGTGTTTATTTACTTATTGTCTGCATTCTGTAATTGATTGTACGTTAGATTTACCCCTAGGTTAGGAGCGAATTATACTTGTGTAATCTTATGCAGGTGGCCATGCTCATACAAGGAGCTGAAATTAAAGGGGGCAGTTAATAAAAAAAATGCATATATACTCTTTGCACAGGTACCTGCCGCGCTTAAGACCCCCTTTGAATAAAAGAGCATGGCCAAGTGTGGCTAAAAATTGCATTTCAATTTTTCATATTATAACTGCTTGGGATTGAATATACAACTGTTGATTATTAGGATAACCCTGCAGGATCGAGTCTAGATTTTTCAATTTTGATTAATATAAATTTGATTTGATTTATGGTTGTAAGTATTCAAAGTGATTTGAGTTTGGGATATTGATATCCAACTTGAATTCCAAAGAGGAGAAGACATCCCTAAAGGGGAGAGTCTTCGTCCATTTGGAAGATCAAGTTTGGATACTCTTCAAATATCCAAAGAGGAAAGATAACACCTCGATCAAGGGGGAGTTTCTTTTCATTTGGATATTCAGACCCGACGATCCAAGAAGCAGCAGAAGGATGAAGAAGTGGATAACGAGAAGACCCATTCTCAAAGTCACTTGAGTCTTAGGACTAGAAATACGGGTTGTAGTCAGTGGTGCCCGGCCACTTTACTTTTCTACAAAATTCTGTGATGTAATAATAAGGGGCACTTGCCTACGAACATTCAATTTGATATATTTAATTTGATTGATTTATTTAAATTGACTGCGCATTAGAAATATCTGTTTTTCTAGTCTTTTTACCTGCATGTCGATTTTGATTTGACCTGGAATCCGATTGTAGGATCTTAAGGACTTAATAAAATTTTTCTACTTAAATCAAATTAAAAACTTTAAGCTCACATAGAAACTCTAACGTTTTAAGAAATAATCCCAGGACCGCCGGGAGTCCTCATTTCATAGCATTCATTCAAATTCAATCTTTTAATCGAGTCGATTAGCATGCATCATACTAGCAACTAATTTAAAAAAAACCTTTAAATCCTTAATTGCATTTGCTTAGGCATCAAACCCAACATAAGTTTAAGGGACCATTTAGGATCTGCTCTAGATGTCGGTCCCGTTCTCAAATACCTTTCTTAAATAACGTCCATACCACTCAACATGAAAAGACCGGACACATGATTTTAAATCGTTTAGGTGGTTTAGCTGGCTCCCCAATCCAGGCCGGGGTAAGACCAGATTCGCATTGCACTAGCTAGGTTCGGGTCACTTTTTAGTACCCAATTTAGACTTAGGTTCTGAGGCTGGCTCGGGCTATAAGACCTCAACCTCCGGGAATTGAATCCCAATTTTCTAATAAAATTGATCACTTAAATGTTAAATCTCTTTCAATCAAATTTAAGCCCAACACTTAAGATAGATTGGAGTGTTTTCTGAAGTAATTCAGAATCTTAAAAACATTCCCTACTCCTCTTCCTTTGACCCCGAAAATAAGTCTTCAATCTTGAACCAATCCCATTTGAAATTCCTACCATTTTCTCCTTTGATATCAATCCTTGAAATTCTTAAATAAAATTTACACCGCTATTTTAATCGAGAGTTTTCGTAGGAAATTCCGATTTTCTACGATGTAATTAACTACGAGGGCTTGCGCTCGTAGGAGATTTAGTAACCCAGATCTAATTTTCAAAATTGATATTTTCAAAAACTCTAATTAATTCTCTTTGGGAAATTTAAAACTTTGAAATTCGAACCCATTAGGGAACGATATGTTCGTCTTTCGAGGCGATATATTGTTCATAATAGAGTGTTCAATTTCAAAATTCCAAAATTTAACATTCCCAAAGAAAATTAATATATTTTTAAAAACTATATATATATACTTAAATAAAAATATTTTTTTTTAATCAAAACACATCATTGTTGTTATTCAAGACAATATCAAATATGAAATTTATTAATCTATGAAATACAAAAAAAAATCTATAAATTATATATTTATTTCTAAAAGTATAACTATCAATCCTCATGATAAACTCTAGTAATATTATAGCCAAAATACTTATAAATATCATATATATTATATATAAAAAGTTATACATGATAATATACTTTTTTAGATTCATAAGAGATAAAATCATAGAAATCAAAACCATTGAAAATATGAGTAGTCTCTTACATCAATGAGGATAAAAACCTGTAACAACAGTGACATACAAAAAAGTTCTAGAGAATATCCTCTATCTTCTCTCTCTCCACTTCTCTCCCCCTTCCATTACAGGAAAGTAAGCATTTTACCATGGACAAATTCTTCACAAAATAAGCAAAATCCACCGCAAAATCTGCTTTACGATGGATTTGTGGCGGAATAAATTTTGAAGCTTAAAGTAGCGTTAGAATAATATTTGTGTCGGACATAATATGTTGCAAATATTTTATGACGGATTTAAACTCAAAAAATTGATGTGCGAACTTTCACTGCAAATAACTGAAAATTTATGGAGAAAAACCATTTCAATTTGTGAAAACGTTACGACAGCTACTTCCGCCGTAATATAATATAAATATGTGTTGTATGATTGTTTACGACAAAATTTTTGCCATAAATCTATAAGAAACCTATAGCATAAATAAAATAAAGGCATCTTATATCAATTGTTTAACTTTTGAACAATCACAATCTTAGTAGTTTAAAACAATAGTTAATAATGCTAATATTTCAACAAACACTGCTAAGAACATTTATAAAATAAATACATTGTATAAACTATTCAATAATCACAATCCAACTACTAAAATAAACAATCACATTCTAACTGTTCTATAATAATATAACAAAACTTCAATAAATATAGTTCTTATACATCTGAAAAGAAAAAAACAGTAAAAGCCTAAGTCAATCTAAGTAGAATATGCCTTCTCACTCTTCTGCTCGGCCGATGCAGAGGCAAACTGATTTCCACTAATCTACTCTCTCAATATTTGAAGCTCATATAATAGTTGCACGTGCATGTCCACTTATTATTGTTGGATATATTCTAGCTCTGCTATCAAGTTATCCATATATTGGCAAATTCTCTTAACTATTTGCAGAGTAGCTAAGGGCACAAAAGGATTATCCCTCATACGCGTAAGCCTGCAAGTTTAATCTATAAACTCATCCATCTGCATTATGCCTACTACTTATGACCAAGTGTGATAATAAGAAATATTTGTTGAACCCCTAGAGAATCCCTCACCAACAGCAGCCTAGCTCTCTCAAAGCCTTGTGTACTAAGCCTATAAAATATAACATAAGATTACTCATCATATAATCATCATTTATAATATTTCTCTAAGTATTATAACCTTATATACTTACATAAGCATTCTTATTTGGGGACTCTTATGTATATATTATAAAATTATGGCTCAATTGCATCATAAAATAAATCCTCGAACATCTTATTTTTTACTTATTCAACTATGCTGAAACTTGTAAACAGGCCATACTGAGAGTTAAAATGTGGCTCATATATACTCACTATGTGAAGTCCAATATCAATATTGGGACATGAATTCTCTGCGATATAAATCAATAGTAATCTCATCTACTGTGAGATAGGTTTGATTTTTATGTTTAAAACATGGATAACGAAACATTCCCTTTGATATAAAGGAAGATAATTAACAACCTGCCTATATATATATATAAAAAAAACACTATGTTCAAGAATTCATATGTTAACTTCTTGCATCCAAGCAACAATCAGTTATGCATCCAACATCTATGATTTTGAATAACCATAACTGTTTTGATTAAAAAAATATATTTATTTAAGTATATATAGTTTTGAAAATATATTAATTTTCTTTTGGAGATATTTAACTTTGAAATTTCTTGTTTTGAAATCGAACGCAATATTAGGAACAACATATATCGTCTTAAAAAGACGAGACTGTCGTTCATTAATAGGTTCAGATTACAAAAGCTTTAAAGGATTATTAATTTTATAATCAAAACCAGGATAATAAAATGATATATCTCTCCAAGGAAAGAGGATATCATTTACTATCAACCCTTTGAATATAACGATAATGATCGTTTAATTGAGATTTCCCAAAGATAATTAATTAGAGATTTTTTTTGAAAATTTTAATTTTGAAAATTAGATCTGGGTTTCTAAATCTCCTACGAGCGCAAGCCCTCGTAGTTAATTACATCGTAGGAAAATTGGAAATTTCCCTACGAAAACTCTCGATTAAAATAGCGATGTAAATTTGATTTAAGATTTTCAAATATCGATATCAAAGGAGAAAAAGGGTAGGAATTTTCAAATGGGATTGGTTCAATGTTGAGCACTTATTTCCGAAGTCAAAGGAGAATAAGCAGGAGGTGCTTTGATATTCTGAATTACTTCAGAAACACCCCAGTCTATCCTAAGTGTTGGGCTTAAATTTGATTGAAAGAAATTTTTAGTTTAAGTGGTTCATTTTATTAGAAATTTGGGATTCAATTCCCGGAAGTTGAGTGTCTTATGGCCCGAGCCGGCCTCAGAACCTAAGTCTAAATTGGGCACCAAAAGGTGACCCGAACCTAGCTAATGCAGTGCAAATCTGGTCTTACCCCGGCCTGGATTGGGGAGCCAGCTAAACCACCTAAATGATTTAAAATTATGAGTCCGGTCAATTTATGTAGAGTGGTCGGGATGTTATTTAAGAAAATTTTAGAGGAACGAGGTCGACATCTAGAGCGGATCCTTAATTGACCTCTTTAACTTATGTCGGGTATTTGATGTCTAAATAGATGCAATTAAATATTAGACTCTTTTAAATTTGTTACTAATGCGATGCATGCTAATTGACTCGATTGAATGCAAAATTTGTATGTAGCAGTTTAAAAATTTTGGCTTAGAAAATAGATTTTTCCCTAGAGATTGCATAACAACCCCTTGACAGATCGGCACCCTCATAGGCCAGGTGGTCTGCCAGAACCCGCAGGCGGGGAGATGCCTAACAAGGTTGAGAAAGTACAATATGAATGCATGAAAAACCCTCGGCGAGTCTGAGCTTACTTCTTAAGACCGCTTAGAATTTCTATCTTATCTTTAAAATTTTATTTAATTAAAGTAGAAGAATTTTTGACAGACCCCTAAGAGCCTAAATTCGAATTCCAAGTCAAACCAAATGCGACATGCAAGTAAAAAGACTAGAAAAGCAGGAGTTCTAATACGAAATCAATTAAATATATCAAATTAAATGTCCATATGGCAAGTGTCACTTATTATTACATCTCAAAAATTATAAGAAATTAAAGTGGCTGGGCACCACTGACTACAACCCGGATTTCTAATCCTAAATCAAATGACTTTGAGATTTGGGATTCTTCTCGTTGTCCAATCCTTCATCTTCTCACGAACATCTTGATTCGTCAGTTCAGGATATCCAAATGGAAAGAAACTCCCCCTTGATCGGGGTGTTATCTTTCCTCTTTGGATATTTGCAAAGTATCCTAATTTGACTTCCAAATGGAAGAAGACTCTCCCTTTTAGGGATGTCTTCACCTCTTTGGAATTCAAATTGGATATTCATATCCAATCTCAAATCATTTAAAAAAAATTACAACCTTAACTGAATTAAATTTACATTGAGAGAAATAAGAAAATCTAGACTCGATCCTGCAAGGTTATCCTAATAATCAACAGTTGTATATATTCCCAATCAGTTATAATATGCAAAATTGGAATGCAATTTTTAGCCACACTTGGCCATGCTCTTTTTATTCAAAGGGGTCTTAAGTGCGGCAAGTACCTGTGCAAAGAGTATATATACATTTTTTATTAACTGCCCCCTTTAATTTCAGCTCCTTGTATGAACATGGCCACCTACATAAGATTGCACAAGTATAATTCACTCATAACCTAAGGGTAAATCTAACGTACAATCAATCACAGAATGCAGAAAATAAGTAAATAAACACATCAATTTTACACTAGCAAACAACATGCAGTAAAAGCTCAAAAACTCGGCACACAACTGCAGAAAGTAAAACACCGGCCTATCCTAAAACTAGAGTCGGTGATCCTAGCAAACCATCTAAAGTGTGTGAGGTAGGTCGTGTGGTTTTGATGTGTCCTAATTAGGATTATTAGTTAAAGTTATCTAAGGTTCGATTTGTTGAAAGATTTAAGGGATTTAAGTTTGAGTTCAAGTATTAATGGCTTGAGGTTAATTTTAAAGTTGATTCTTAATTATTTGTTGAATACCACCTTTGTTTCACACCGAGGCCGTGAAGTTTATTTCACCTTTCTTGGGGCTAAGTTAATAGCCTCGTAGGCCTGGATTACCCAGCGGTACCCGGTATAATTAAGTAATTTGATTTGATTAAAGTTTAAGAATTAATAAATTTTATTAGAAATGCTTAGTTGCTGATTTTTAAGTTTGATTAATTTACATTTTTCATTAATTGATTCCTGACGTTGTGCCACCAAGCTCGAGGAACCAGCCTCCTTAGGACACTTAGTCCCGTAGCCCGGAGTAGTCCAGTCGATAAACCAAATTAATGTAGTTGAATTAAAGGTTTTAAAAGGTTAAATAATGATTAATCTATTTTAAGGTTTAACACCCTTTAGAATCCATTCGTGGCGTTGTGCCACCAGGCTCGAGGAACCAGCCTCCTTAGGACACTTAGCCCCGCAGCCCGGAGTAGTCCAGCCAATAAACTTCATCTTTGGGATGGTTGTTATGTTTTAAAAGGTTTGTTGAGTGTTTTAAATATTAAACTAACATTTTCTGGAGTTTTAGAATGATTTTGAATTTTTAAGAATTTTTTGAATATTTTAATCACTTAATTAAAGGGGTTGAAAATTGACTTTTTTTATTTAAAATGTTTTCTGGAAAGTTAGTATTTTATTAAAATACTATACCTTACTACGATCAGTTAGACAGTAAGTACGTTGAAATTGGATTTTTTTACATTTTATTACAAAGGTTTGAAGTTTTGAACTAGATTTTAACTACGGTTTGACCAATTTGTTGACTTTTTGAAATATTACAGATTTCTGGAATTTAATATTTTTAATAAATATTAGACCTTATTAGGAGTTGAATGCAAGTGAGTTTGGGTGATTTGGATTTTTCTTGAATTAGTTATGAATGTTTGAAGTTTAGGTATTTATTGAATTTTGAAAATTACTTAATTAAAGGCTCCTTTTTGTGATTTTACTCCAAATGAGGTCCCAACTCCTTGAAATCAACTCCAAAGGTCAGGAATGACCTAAGGAGAGATTCCCAAGTGTTTGGGAAGTTTTTGGAATTTTTAATAATTATTGAATTAATTATATTAATAAAATAGTGATTTTCAATTAAAATTAGATTAAGGTTTAAATTGCTGTCAAATCAGGTTGGTTTAAATTTTATTGGGTTAAGGACTGAATTCTGATCAGTTAGAGGGCTCACACATAATTTTTGGATTTAAAATGGATTTATTATAATTTCCGGAAGGTTTAAGGTTTTAATTAAGACTTGATCTTAAGAAAATTGATTAAGGGGCTTAATGACTTCTAAAATCAGTGAAACGTTTTCTATGGATTGGAAATGTCACTAAGTTCAAGTGTTCAAAGTTTTGAATTAAAAGAATATGTATCCTAATTTCTAGAATTTCTCTAAATTTTCTAAGCACGTCCTTAATTATTGTCCTTAATTATGTCACTAAGTTTGATGGGTTTGAATCAATATTTTAACTAACCCTTGACTAAGCATGAAAGGAACACACAATAACAATCAATTCTTAGATCTAGGAGAGCCTTAAACTATGTGCAAGTGTGTGTACCCTAAACATGCATTGGTTAATATAAGACTTAATTGATTAGAAAATTAATCAATGAATAATTAACAAATTAATTATTCATTGATTTCTGATCACTCCCCATTAATTTTATTCAATCAAGCTCAATCTAGGTTTAAAGTTTCAAAAGATCTCTCAATTATGTTAAAGGTTTAATATATATATATAGTTTTAAAGTAATTTTCAAAATATAGGTATTTTCATATGTAAACCTATAAGGATATTAATTTAAAATAAGATAATTTAAAATAACATTAAAATAAAATTTTTAAAACTTGAGAGATCCACTGATTTTGGAGTTGTTTTACAAATAAATTCTTAATTTTTCAAAATATTTAATATAATATTTAATTAAATACTTAATTAAATATTAAGGACATTTAATTAATTGAAATTAATTAAAATAAATTGGGTTTTAAATTTTGAAAATATCTTTAAATTAAAAATTCTTAATTTTCAAAAATATTTGATACATTATTGGAATTTTAATGATTTAAATTAAATTTATTTGACATTTTTGAAGTTTTAAATTAATTAAAGCATTTAAATTAATTCTAAGATTGATTAGTAATTAAAATAATTCTTAAATCAAGTTAAATAAAATCTTAATATTTCAGAAATTTGATATTACTATTAATAATCTGATTTGAATCATCAAAAATATCCAAATGTAATTTAGATTAAATATTAATTAATATTTAAGTATTTAAGCTATAAAGTATATATGCCTTAAACTAATTTCATTTTAATTTAAAGTATATATATATATATATATATATATATATATATATATATATATATATATATATATATATATATATATATATATATATATATATATATATATATATATATATATATATATATATATATATATATATATATATATATATATATATATATATATATATATATATATATATTTTAAACACTTAAATATTATTGTTGGAATTTTAAAATATTTTAAAATTTAAAATATAATGTTTAAATATCTCAAAAACATTTAATTATATTTGAATAAATATTAATTTTAAAGTGCTTAATATTTAATATTTAGATAATTTAAAATAGAAGTAATACTTTAAATTGATATTAATTTTAAAATATAGTAATTAATTTTATGATAATTTAATATATTAAATATTTTTTTATATTAATTAAAATTAATTTTCTATTATTTTTAAAAGAAATTTGAATTTAAAAATGATTTAAAACTAATTTAAAACATTTTTAAATATCTGGCGGCGGCTCCACGTGGCATCTCCGGGTTCGTCCAGCAAACTTGGCGGCGGCGGGCAATGATTGCCGTTTGATTGAGAAAGCGCGTGGGTCGCACGCGTTTTCACTAATCCGCGTCAGCGTCTGGCGGTAGCCGTCGGATCCGCGGGAATTTGATCTGACGGCGGTGATTAGATCCCGCCATATGATCTCAATGGAAAGAGATCGAAAGGCGGAGAAGCAATCCCGCCGTTTCGAACGGACGCCCAGGATTTCGCCGAGCGAGAAACCGTGCGGACAAAAGATAGACGCGGTCGGACAGACCGCAGGAGGGCTAAATCATGACCGTTGATCAAAAGATCAACGGTCCCGACACCACACAGTTATAAAACTGTGTGAACCGAGCCCTAATAAACTAAAACGGCTCGTTCTCTTCGCACACTTAGTCAAATTAAATGAAAATTTAAGCAGACATTCTAATGATGAACAAAATTAATGGGGATTAGAACATTTGGCTTAAAACGAGATCTAAAAAAAGTTAAATAACCCTATGTGTCTTACGCTAGGGTTTAGTATTTTCACCTCGATAAGGGACGGATTGAACCGTTTAAGGGATGGTTGAGCTTGTAGATTGTCCAAGTGTAGATTCCTAGTTGACTCCAAGCTCCGAAACGCCACGAATCGCCTGGAATAAGCCTTGGATGGATTTGGTATTGAGCTCGCCGGAAGATGGTCGGCCACCGTTTTGACCGGCCGGATTTGAGAGGGGATGTGTTGAGAGATATCTGGGAAGCTCAGAGGAACTTGGGGCTATGTTCTAGAGAGCTTAGGTGGAGAGAGAGACTTAGGGTAAGAATGAGAGGCTCTAGGGCATCTTTTCCCTATTCAAACGTCTCCAAGCTAAATGGATGGCTGGGATTTATTGGGAGAGCCCCTAGATGTTTGCCACCTGCCCCTGGGGTGGTTGGAGGCAGAAGGAGTCAAGGATAAGAGGACAAGCCACGTGGAAAGTGAGCTTTGTCCTCATATGAGCAAGTGGGTTTGATTTAAACCCTTTGATCTGGATTCAAGGGTCTGGATGAAGTGCAGGGAGGTTCTAGAGGGTCTTCAAATAGTTGGAATGGATTAGATTAAAATGAGATTAAGTTTGAGAGGGGTTTTGACCAAGTTTGACCCTTCTCAACACTTGGTTTGACTGTTTGACCACTACCCATGCCACATGGCAGCTGAGGTGGCATGGAGTGGAGTATTAAAAGCTAAGGTGCTGGATTTGGAGCCAAGGAGTGGAACTTGAGTGCTATGGGATTAATCCTTTGAATATTTAGTGGTCTTTTGACCATGTGTTGACTGGTTTGACTAGTCAAAGGATCAAACCAGGTGAGGTGGCATGAATAAACCTTAATGAGCTAGTCTATAAGGAACTCAAGGCAATCCATTAGAGGTTTGAGGGATCAAACCATGGCCATTCAAGTTTGACCCAAAATTATTGAGTTGACCAAATCAAACTCAAGGTGATTTGGCCTCACATGAGTTTTGGTGGGTTTGGAGTATCTTATGGAATAAGTTTGAGAGCTCAAAGGGTTAGATTTGACTAAGTGGGTTGAAATGACCTATTTGAACTCTTAAGGGCTGATTAGGTCAATCCTGATTGACTTGGTCAACCAGGTGGGTCCAGGGTCTGGAAATAGATTCAATCAATTTGAAATGATATTTGGAGACCATCGGAAGTGGTCTCAAGGTCTGGGGAGGTCAATTCGATCAAAATGCCTGTTTTGACCCTTAAGAGCCTATTTGGTCAACCTAGGTTGACTTGGTCAACTAGGTTGACCCAGGGTCTGGGTTTGGGTCGAACAGGTTTGGTTTGATATTTGAAACTTGCTGGAAGTGGTTTCAAGTAATTCGGAGTTCGTTTGGTTTGAAATCGATGTTTGAATCCCATAGGGGTATTTTGGTCATTTTGGGCTCATGACCACTAGGGGCTGAAATGAGTCCAGAAAAATGCAGTTTATTGTTCACCATATCAGGATTAAGGGTCTAAAAGTGTCTAGAGGCTTTGGTGAAGGCTCTAAGGTCAGAATCTTCAAGGTGATAGGCCCAGTGACATAGGCTGTAAATATTTGAAGGTTTTATAGCCTTTGGATTTTGATTTATTTTTTGAGGTTAGAGACTTCGAAATGGGCTCAAATTTGGAGGATTTCCTCCCGAGACATGTCCCGTCAGTATGCAACTGACAAACTCTGAATCGGAGGTCATTTGACTGAGTTTTGAAAATTTTGAAAAATCCTTGGAAGAGGCCTTTAGGACAAAGCCCTTAAACCTTGGGTTTGGCTTTGAGTCTAAACCTTTTTTTTTTTTTTTTGAATTTGATCTGAATTTGATTGAAATTTGAATTGGATTAAGATATGAGTTGACTTAAGATCTAAATTGATCCTAAGGTCTGGAATCTAGAAGAGTTCTAGGGTCTAGATTGATTTGGAGATTGAATTGATTTAGGATCAGGATTGATTTAGATGGATTCCTTAATGACCTCATACAAAAATGAGGTCAACAATAACATACATGGGCTATAAATTCCTACAACCAAATAATAAGATTTGTATTAATTTAATGTTATTTATTTATATTTATTTTATTGATCACATTATTAGATGGATGCTCATAATAAAATTCTAAAATCGCATATGAAACTTATGATCACAAACAATATTATATAGGTGAATTTCTTAATGATGATCATAAAAAAAATATTTACATGACATCTTATTTAATCAAGATGTACAATAAATATACCACATCAAATTAAATCACAAAGCAAATTTAATCCTCTAATCAGTCATAGACTTAGGGAATGAGAAAGAAATATGTGATGCTACATTACTTTGTCTGATGCTACACCACTTTCTACCATCATTATAATCTCATCTATTTAGGCCAATTAAGACAAATTGTTATAAAAACCTCAACAATACATTCATGACAATACACAATATAAATTTGACTATAAAAAACTACAGTGTTAGTTTTATAAATAAGAAAAAATGAGATATTATTTATTTAAAAATTCTCGATAAAAATATGAAAATTTTGACTTAATATGTCATAAAATAGCCCCCATTATTAGTTTTCTTAGACAAATATGTTTGAATCTTCATTTCAAGCAGCAATGCCTCTCTAGTACGCACAAACTATTTATTAAAGTCTACAATGAACATACTTAGTATGTTTTTTAGTCTTAGTCCAAAAAATTTTACATGTTTCAAACATGTTTAAAATCACGTTCGAACAAAGTGTTAAATACAGTTGAATAAATGTTCGAATAGGGTTTGAGCAATATCAGATTATCTTCTAACCAGGTTTTGTTTGATTTCAAAACTATTGTATTAATTATCCATTTTGAGCAAATTGTGCCTTATATGTTCTGATTCTATGAAATTGCCCTAAATTCTTTATAATACAAAGTCATGTTGATTGGTTTATGTATCATATTAGGGTGGAAAGAATAAAAAAGTTTATGTATGTTAAAGAATCATACAATTCATGTATGTTAGTAGTTTTTTCTCACATGTTAAATCCTATGTTTCTCTATTTTTACCGTAAATCTTAGATTTACCAAATCCGGGAGTTCGATGAATTTACAAGATTTGGATGAAGAAGCGTGCAAAATGACGAAAGATTGATACCTTCGCAACGACCAAGTGCTCGTCATCAATGTCCTTCTAATCTAACAGAAGAATGGCGAGGAGGTGTAACTTCAGATGCGACTGGAAGGAACGTCGTCGAAGAAGATGAAGAAGTTATTTAGAGTCTCATTCAAAACAACCTCTCATCTAAGTCGAATAGTAACAAACAGCTGGAGAACAGCCGGAGAAGAGGAGATGCAACACTAGTAACCAAGCGACAGTGGTAGCGAAGTCGAAGAGCAAAGCTAAAGTTAAAAAGAAAGAATGGGCGGAGGAGCGAAGTTGAAGATCAGAACAAGCAAATGAAACAGATGCAAAACCAATTGATTAGATATATTAGTTCACAGTGAATTTACGACTGAGGAGAATTGGATTTGCGGCATAATTTTTTGCTGCAACTTTACGTTGAAAAATTTTCCCAAGTTTTCGTCAAAAATTTTCGTCTCAAATATGTCGACTTTTTTTATAAACAATATTCACCAATAAGCTTCGCCGCAAAACCACCACAAATTGTTGACTTTCCTATAGTGTTCCTTTCTTCTTCCACCTTTTCCTTTCCACTTTAAGCTAAGTGAAGTGAGGGGAGTGGTGGGTGGTAGTGATATTTAACGAAAAATATTAAAAAGAAAAAACTATTTTTAGTGTCTGGCGTCACAACATGCACGATACAACATTGCAACACTGGATGGTGCCCTTAGAGTTACTGTAGAATAGAGCCTTCATTGTTGCGATGGTATTTTTTGGCGCTGTTGCTCTCAGCGCCACTGTGCTTGCTAGCCCAACATCACAATGCTGGTTGCTGGATCATATTTTCATATTTTTCAAATAAATTGATTTTAAACTTTTGGGTCCTTACGTACATGAAATACTTCATATATTTTAGATTGATTTTATATCATATGATCCGATCAAATTAGGTTAATTTGATGGAATTCTAGCACATACATAGATAAAGGATTGAAGAAAGAAGCTCAAATATGGTTGGAAAACATGTTCAAACCATGATTTGAAATATATGATTCATGTTTGAACCTTGTTTTTGCACATGATCCTTTGAATTGTGTGCTTATATCCTAATCAATTATTTTCTAAAAATTAATCAACATTCTTGTGATATATGAAGGAGAATCGAAAGGTGATAATCAAGTTGGTTTGAACATTAACTAAAAAGGACAAAATTCTTAAAGGCTCACAGAAGCATTTTCTTTGATGATCTAATTTATCTTATCAACAAGTGACATATATTGATAATAACTAATTTAGAATGAAATTAAATGTGATGTAGTACTTTAGTTGAGCGATATCCATAATATCAAATACATCAATAAAGAATTGTGTGCTTATATCCTAATCAATTATTTTCTAAAAATTAATCAACATTCTTGTGATATATGAAGGAGAATCGAAAGGTGATAATCAAGTTGGTTTGAATATTAACTAAAAAGGACAAAATTCTTAAAGGCTCACAGAAGCATTTTCTTTGATGATCTAATTTATCTTATCAATAAGTGACATATATTGATAATAACTAATTTAGAATGAAATTAAATGTGATGTAGTACTTTAGTTGAGCGATATCCATAATATCAAATACATCAATAGAGATATAAATATATTAGGTTCTTTCTTTTTTAATGAAATATTCGTATCCATTCAATACTGATCTCCCATATGTGTGTACACTGCTCTAAAAAAATCAACTACATATTATTATATAAATGAGGATAATGCATAATTCATTAGTCCACTATCTTCTATTGACATAGATGGTGCTCTAGACATACATGATGCATTAGTGAGTGATGTTGTAGACATACATCATATTGTAGACATACATCATACATATGATGGCTTCAATACTAAAGCATCCATTGGAGATAATATCCATTTTATGATTTACTTAAAATTAGCAAATAAGTGAGGCTCTTTGATCCTTTATGTATCTTAGTATTAAAAACTACAATGTAAGATATGCAGTACCAAAATAACTCTTACCCTGAAGGCAAATGCATGAAAATAACTCCAATTTAATGTGATATAATGGCCTTATAATCAAGTTTGTCCTCAAGTCATTTAGAAGTTCGACAGTTTTTTGAGAGCATAAAGGGTTAATAAAGATGTTATATTTATATGCAATGAATAACTTTCAACCCTGATGAAAAACCAGATAAAAGATATTTGATATATTCCTTGTACTAATGCGAAATCGATTATGATCAAGAACGTTAACACATTCAAGCAAGGTTGAGATCATGAACTAAGAATAAAAATTATTTTATATTTTGGATGTCAAATCTAAATACCATGGAAAGCTCAACCATGTAATTAAGAAGAAGCTCATTCGATCCAACTTATATTTCTAAGGCTTCAACAAATATTATCAATATTGCATGCTCCTCTTATATAGTGACTACTTTGCTAAAGTTTTTGAGGCATATAATACAAAAAAATAGTTCTTTGATAGAGGCACTTTTATATCGAATGTAAGAAATTATTTTGAAAGAAAACATAAGGATCTCTTCATTAAGAAATTATTATGATACCCCTATTAATGAAGCCGAGGCGTGGTTGCCCAAATAAAATATAAGACCTCTAACGGTTAAAAAGATGCAATGAAAAACTTTCAACCCTAAAAAGAAGCACATTCTATCCAACTTAAATTTCTAAGAACTTCAACAACTATTATCAATAGTGCATGCTCTTATATAGTGACTATTTTGCCAAAGTTTTTTAGGCATATAATACAAAAAAATAGTTATTTGATAAAGGCACATTTCATTGAATGTAAGAAATTATTTTGAAATAAAGCAGAAGAATTTCTTCATTACGAAATTATTATGATAACCCTGTTAGTGAAACCAATGCGTGGTTGTCCAAAATAAATATAAGACCTCTAACAGGTAAGAAGATGTTGTGCAATGGATGTGTAGCCAATGCTTAGTGAAAGGTCATAACAAAGTTACTTATAAGGTCAAGTGCCCATCACCTTCATGCCATTTTTTATTATACATTTACCTTATCATTGTTACAACTATGCCAACTCCGATAGACAAATAGCAAGAAAATATTGAGTTATATTATAAAAATCTTTATTTCTATTAATTTATTTCTATATATTAATAGTTCTTATATTACACAATATGTTAAGTTATAACTATTGATTTTCATATTATTATATCTATCTTATATTCTATTGTGTGTATTTATTGTGATTGTAATATATTAATTATTATAAAGTAATGTCCGAATTTTATTTGAATTATATTCTCTTAAATTGTATATATTTTAATTATACGAATCAATTTTGTTTTATTTATAATTTTAATTAAATAGTTCAAAATTAAAAAAAGTTATTGTTGGAAATAAATATTTAAATATATTTGTTTCAAAATAAAAATAAAAAAAATAACGGACACTATTAAGATATAATTGGGAAGGAAAGAAATTAAATTTTAGGAAAATTTACATACATACCACTTTATACCATCCTATTTACATATCTAACACCCTAAACTTTAATATTACATATATACCACTCTATATTATTTTAATATCAAATATGACACTCATATTTTCTTCCTAGCACTCATATATTTCATTTCTACCACTCATATTTGATATTAAAATGAACTAAGGGTAGTATGTATGTAATATTAAAGTTTTAGGTGTTAAATATATAAATAGAGTATTATAAGATGGTATGTATGTAAATCTCCTAAATTTTAACAACCAAAATTTATCTCTTTGACCCCCGCCAATTAACTTCAGTATCTATTGTGATTGTAATATATTGTAATTATTATAAAGTAATGTCCGAATTTTATTTGAATTTTATTCCCTTAAATTGAATCTATTTTAATTATATGAATCAATTTTATTTTATTTATAATTTTAATTAAATAGTTCAAAATTAAAAAGAGTTATTGTTGGAAATGAATATTTAAATATATTTGTTTAAATAAAATAAAATAAAATAACGGACACTATTAAGATATAATTGGGAAGGAAAGAAATTTAATTTTAACAACCAAAATTTATCTCTTTGGCCCCCGCCAATTAACTTCAGTAAAAATCACGTGTTTGAAAGTTGAAATCCCGGAAATGCTTGATCGATATCGTCAAGCACGCTGAGGGAGATCTTACAGGACCATTCTTCGGCCCTTCCGACTGACCTCCCGGCTCCCAAGATCCTCCCTTTCTGCTCCGAAGTGCTCCGCTTTCCTAGTTAGAAGCAGCTTTAGGGTTTTCCCTTCTCTCCTTGTCAATTGGCAGGTGGCGATCGTGCCTCGAAGGGGAAGAAGGGAGATGAGGCACAGGGCGTGGGCTTTTAGTTTGGCTTTGTTTTGTCTGCTCTCTTTGAGAACTGGAGCAAGAGAATTCGAGAGAAGCCGGAGAACAGAGAGGATCTCAGGTGGGTTTCTGGCCTTCATTCCTGTCATTGTTTTTTGGATTTTGTTTTGTTTTGTCTTTGATTATATTGATTGTGTTTTCTTCTTTTTGTGGATCTCGGTTAGCTTAATTTGGATTAAGCTTGGCTGTGCTTTTATATGGCCGTTGACCGGTGGTTTACTTCGTTTGACCGTTGATCATGTGAAGGATGAAGTTTTTCTCATAGTTGTATAGAAATGTTTGTTGGACGGGGATGACGATTGAGTTCCTAGTGCATGTGTATTTGCTAGATAACAATTTAAGATGAAAATTGCTGGCTTTTCTAGATTCTGTTGATTGTTTTTACCTTTTTATGTCGTAAGTTTTTGATTATATAAGTTTGCTTGAGTTCAGGGGTTGCTTGGGGTTAATGCCATCTCTTTCTCATCAAAATTCTGTTGGCTAGGGACTTCAAATGTCAATCTAGGGTTCTGTCAGCGTTAGGCTTCCCAAATGGTTGAGAATGTGCGGGAATTTCAATTTTATTTTGCCTCTGACGCTTCAATTTGAACAGAAACTATCTTGGAGGTCCATCGGGATAGTTTTGGTGACGGTGTATCTTAATAGCTTGGGTGGCTTAGTGTTATTAATTTGTATTATTTTGTGATTGGCAATGGTTCTCAGACTAGTTATGTTGACCAGTTTATGTGTATTTATGAGTACATGGGCATTCATGATTATTTTTGAGAATAGCTGGTTGTTTGATATATACACTCCCAAGTGATTAATGGATGCCAGATATGCTAAATGCATTGAGAGAGTTGATAAGGGTAGGCATATGCTGCTTGGGGTTGCTTTCTGCACAATCAACAGAAAAAGATGTTAAGCTGCTTGTGGGTGTTCAAATTCTTATAAAGCGTTCAATCTTCCTAGACTAAGTGGGGATCACCCTTGGGGTCGGCTCTTTTTTCTAGTTCTAAGCTAAAACTTTAAAGAAAGCCGAACCTTCGAACGGTTGAATGTAGTTACATATAGTCCTATCTTTTGCCTGACCATGAGGTTGTTTGGAGGATTATGCAATTTGGCAAGTAAAGATGTCGTGTCATGTAAGTGGGTGATCAATTCATGTAGCCTCTAGGTTTGTTGTATGTTGACCATGAACACTTAGAAGTAACCATGGATGCAATGCCCCATCACCCTTAAAATTTATTTAGCTAGGTGATGATGATCAACACATGTCACAGTGATGAATTGAATGGTTGTGATTTTTTGGGCATAATTGTGATTGACCAACCTAATTTGAATTGAACCAAACTAATTCCAACTAAGTAGATTCTCCACTTATTCATCTTAGAATCCTCCCAAAATAAATGATCAACTACCCCTCCTATGACACCTTGGAATGCTTTTCATGTAATCCTGTCATTATTATTTGGGGAAACAATAAGTTATTGATGGATTAACAATTGTTATAGCATGGATCACCATCCATGATTGTGATCCAGAAGGTTTTAACACCAAAAAGAGCCAATCAAGTGCACGTCAAAATATTAAGAAAAGATTCCAAAAAAATTCTAGATAAAACTTCTAGAACTTTAGACAAGACCCAAGAATCTTCTAGAATATTCCAAAGGAGCCTTTGAGAAACTTCCAAAACACTTTTAAGGACCTTCCAGAGGGACTTAGGAAACGTAGACTTCCGCACTTTGCAAGAGGCTTGATGAACTTTTCAAGCGATAAAAACAACATTAAAAAATCTAAATATCATGCATGGGTTGACCACATCATGGAAAGAAAGAATTTGAGGTTATTCTGGATTCAAAATTCACAATAAGGAATTAATCGATCAAATTAAATGATTTAAAATCCTAATGGACATTATCAAGGAGCTTTCCATAGAATAATCAATGGGAATAGGCATAGCTGTCAATGGCGCAAAATAGCGCGCGCCATGGCGCACGGCGCGGCGCGGCGCACCTACGGCGCCATGTTCATGGCGAGGCGCATGTGTTTAAAATAGCGCGCGCTATTTGCGCCACATGTGAGCCATGGCGCATTGCGCACGGCGCAAAATAGCGCGTCAAATTGTTTTTAAATTTCCGTATACTTATGAATGTTTTTTATATTTAAATATATATATATTTTAAGATAAACGACTATTCATTGCCCTAATTTCACGAAAGATTTTCTGTTTGCTGCATCCGCCGAACACATCCCAAAGTCCCTAAGTCGAGGTCGCTGAATCTATCCCGAAGTCGAAGGTTTTTTGTTTTTTATTTGCTGCATTCGCTACTTCCGTCGAATCCAGCCGATCTGTCCAGAAGTTGAAGTCGTTGTTTCCGCCGAATCGTCCCGCAGAGCAGTGCTTCTGCCAAATCCGCCCCCTCCTTCGTCTGTTCCAATAAAAAATCTTACCTGCTGACTCTGATTTGCAACCTCCAACTATTCCGCACAGCTCTGTTATTTTGCACGGCTATTTCTTACAAGAATTTACAACTTAACAGGTATACTCGGTACCGCTAAGTAAATGCTCGGTACAGCTATGTATATGCTAGATACCGCTCGGTACCGCTAGTTACTTGTTCGGTACAACTAGGTACCAGCTCGGTACAACTAGGTACAAGCTCGGTACAACTAGGTACCAGCTCGGTACAACTAGGTACAAGCTCGGTACAACTAGGTACAAGCTCGGTACAACTAGGTACCAGCTCGGTACAACTAGGTACACGCTCGGTACACACTCGGTATTGCTAAGTACATGCATGATACCGCTTGGTATTGCTATGTAAATGATCGGTACTGCTCGGTACAGCTCGGTATTGCTAAGTACATGCATGATACCGCTCGGTATTGCTATGTACTGCTCGGTACTGCTCGGTACTGCTCCTAATTTCCATACAAACGAACTTCAAAATTCCTCTTATAAATAAATTTTGTTCCAGGTCGAACCCCGCTTGGGGGCAGCGCCCCCTTGGACCCCCGGCAGCCCCCATATTATGTTTCTTGGACAATATTATATTTCTTTTATCTAAATTTGTTTGTTTTAGGTGATCATAAAATGTCAGATTCAGTTCAATCTTTAAAAAAAGATCCAGCATGGAAATATGCTATACTAACAAATGAATCCGACAACAACAGTGTGACATGCATTTTTTGTGGTAAAATAACAAAAGGAGGAATTACACGCCACAAACAACACCTCGTTGGGGGTTTTAGGAATGCAAGGTCTTGCTCTAACTGTCCAGAGCATGTGAAGTCTGAAATTAAGGCATCCATGTTGAAAAAAAAAGATTTAAAGGAACAGTTTAATGACATATCAAATGTCAACCTTGCTGAAGAAGAAGACTTTGATGTGATGACAGATGATATTTTAGTTGCTAAACCATCTAAAATGTTGCGGACAAATAAATCTAACACATCTAGTCAAGGATCAACATCTACATCTATCTTCAAAACATCACGACCTAAAGGTCCATTAGATACTTTCCTTACAACAAATCCGAAAGATGTAGTAAAACATAGAAAAGGTCAGTTTAACAAAGAAATGGATGCAGCTAAAAAGGAAATGAGGAGAAGGGCTGTTCAAGTGTTCAGTAGATGGATGTATGATGCTGGGATTCCATTTAATGCTGTGAACTATGATAGTTTCCCTGCTATGGTGGAGGCACTTGGGCAGTTTGGACCTGGAATGAAACCTCCTAGTTATCATGAGGTACGAGTTACTTGTTTGAAAAAAGAGGTTGGACATACACATGAGCTATTGCGACGCCATCAAGAAGATTGTGTACGATATGGTTGTTCTCTAATGGCAGATGGATGGACGTCAAGGAATGGGAAAAGCTTAATCAATTTTCTTGTTAATTGTCCAAGAGGTAGTGCGTTCATAGAATCAATTGATGCTAGTTCTTTCTCCAAGAATGCTGTGAAAATGTTTGAACTTTTTTGCAAGTATATCGAGGTTATTGGACCACATAATGTGATCCAAGTAGTCACTGATAATGCATCCGAAAATGTTCTTGCAGGTTTGTCACAACTTTTATTCTAAAGTTATGTTATTTCATGAAGAATTTGTGTACATCTTAACTTAAATTATAATGACATAACAGGAAAATTATTGATGGACAAATATCCTCACATTTATTGGACTCCTTGTGCTGCTCACTGTTTGGATTTATTAATGGAGGACATTTTCAAAATTCAAAAGCTAAGACGATGCTTTGAGAAAGCAGTGGCAGTACACAGTTTTATATATTCTAGGCCTCGCTTACTTGAGTTAATGAGAAGGTGCACAAATTAAAGAGCACTAGTCAAACCCGCAAAGACTCGCTTTGCAACAGCTTTCTTAACTTTACAATGTTTTCATCAACAACAACTGAACTTGAAGAAAATGTTCACTTGTGAGGAATTTATCTTGGATCCTTATGCGAAAGAGGCTAAAGCAAAACAATCTCAACATACAATCTTACAGCAATCATTTTGGAACACTATAGTATATGCCTTAAAAATAGCTGGTCTTTTATTAAAGGTTCTTAGATTGGTTGATGGAGAGAAGAAGCCCCCAATGGCTTACATATATGAAGCAATGGATAGAGCAAAAGAGGCAATTGCTGCAAGCTTCAATAACAGTGATAAGTATGATCAAAATTTTAAAATAATTGATAGAATATGGGAAGTGCAATTACATCGGCCTCTACATGCAGCGGGACATTTTTTAAATCCTGAATATTTCTTCAATAACCCTGATATTGCCAAGGATAAGGAAATAGCTGATGGTCTTTATCAATGTATTGGAAGATTATCTCAAGATGTATCTGAAGAAGATAAAATCAGTAATGAATTAAGTTTATACATTAGGGGTGAAGGACTTTTTGGTATTCCTCCAGCTGTAAGACAAAGAACTACCCGATCTCCAGGTATCATTATTTACAAAAAAATTAAGACTGATTTGTTATATAATATTGAAAAAAAAAATCATTTCTTCCAGCTGATTGGTGGTTGGCATATGGACAAGGAGCTCCCAATTTACAAAGCTTTGCTATCAAAGTCCTAAGTTTAACATGTAGTTCATCTGGATGCGAACGCAATTGGAGTATTTTTGAACATGTAAGTATTTTACAATGTATGTGTTGATTTTTTATATATGTTCATAATATAGTAATGTACTAATATTTTAATTGCAGCTTCATAGTAAACGAAGAAGCAAATTGGATCATGGTCACTTAAAGGATTTAGTTTATGTGAAATATAATAGAGCACTGATTCGGAGATTCAATCATCGTGATGTCATTGATCCTATTTCTTTGACTGAGATAGATGATGCAAATGAATGGCTAACAGGAAAATTAGATGATGAGTCCGATGAAGAAAATGACTTTATTGATGGAGAGGAAGATTTAACTTGGACAAGTGTTGTTAAAGCTACTGGTGTTTATGATAAAAGCTATAATATTAGGGAAAGATCTAAAGGGAAAGAGAAAGAATCTTCAATTAGGCATGATGTTGCTATTGAGAATGATGATGAGGAGGGTGATGAAGAGGATTATGAAGTAGGAGACAATGTTGAAGAAGATAATGAAGCTTTTTTAATATTTGTTGATGATGATGATTCCCAAGAAGAGTAGATTAAATTCATATTTGATCTTTTTAAAAAATATTGTAATATTTGAATTATGAGATATTTGGATGTTACTTAGTCGAACTTATATATGTCATGGTTGTCTTTTATTATTATGATAGCTTGTCTTTCATTTTTAATAATATTTCATATTCATGCTTATTATTTTATATTTTTTATATTTCTTGCGCCATGTTCAAAATAGCGCGCGCCGCGCCGTGCGCTATGCGCCATGGCTCCAAATGGACCTTGCGCCATGGTGCGCCATTCGCCGTTAACAGGTATGGGAATAGGGCTTGGACAGCCAAGGCTTGTAAAGATGATGGTTAAATCCTATTTATCATTTTTATTAGAATATTTATATTTTCTTTAAATTGTAAAAGCTGTTAACATAAGAGAATGTCTTATCTAATAACTTATCTAGTAGGATGGTAAATGATTAGACCTTATCAATTAACTTATCTTTTAAGAATATATATATATATATGCCCTTTTCTATGACCAAAGCTTATTCTCCATATTATTTTATTTTCCAGGTTATTGCTTTTGAATATAAATCAAGATTATGTATGTTGATTACAACATAAAAACTATTGTTGATTGAATTTGATCACATTTTATGAATCTTTGCTATTGATTAAACTTGATGCAAAAAAGGATTGTTTATTATTCTCTTGCCCAAAGGCCAAGTATTTTCATTGTAAGTGTGTGGAAGTATTTGGATCTCATTTCCAGAAGTGAATCACATTAAAGTGACTTAACAATAATATTTGTTTGTTTTATAGGAACTCACTTTTGAATTTAGCTTTTTTATGTTTGTTTATGCTACAATGGGTTTCATTTTTACCTATCCTCTTATTTTATTATCATTTAAAATAAAATAATAATCTAGCCCATCATCTCATCAATGTAATATTATTCTATTTTTGTTGAAGAAAAAAATGCAAAAATAAAGTTAAGTTTTTAGCCCTTAAGTTTGAAACTCACTTCTCACCTTTTTAAAGGGCGAGTTTAGAAAATCATAATTCATTCAATTCAATTTTAACCAAACAAACGCTTGAATTGACTTTTTTTAAACGCTTGAATTGACTTTTGGAAGTGAGATTTAAGCTTATTAGGGATGCCTTTTTCATAGCTTTGCTTTTCAAGTTAGTGCCACTTTCATATGGCTAGTACTTTTTTTTTTTTTGTGGTGAGAAGTTGATTTTTACAACCGAATTTGCTAGATTGCGGTAGCTATAAAATAGCCATTGTTTGGGTTTTTTAAAAGAAATTATAATTTCTACAACAACATATAAGACAGTTGTTTTACCCATTATTGCTTTGTAAGCACCTTTACCAAAAGGTTTAGTCGCCCCAAATGGACCTTTAATCACTTCTAGAAAATTAAGTTGACCTTAAAGTGTTACTTTTATAGAATCTCCTTCAAATGAAAAACATTGGTTATTCTATATGTTGTTTTCTACAAGCTAAAAAATTTTCATTTGATTTGATTACTCTTGCATCATAAAATTAAACAGTCATAAAAGAAATGATTATTTATTTAGTTATTGAGTTGCTATATCCAAGATTTCTAGGCACTTTTTTTTTTAATTAAAAAATAATGAAATTTAAATTCAATTATAACCTAATTTTTGTAAGACAAGCTTCTCTTTTTTCCTATATCCTTAAAGTCTCAAATTGAATAAAATTTTGATGGATAGATTAATATTTAAAATAGGACCATTAAAAAAAAAAGGACCATTGGATTTGAACTTTGAAAAATAAATTTTATTACTATAATTGTAATGTCATAACATATACTCTCATTCATCTTTTAAACTTGATGGGAAACTAAATGGTCAGAAGAATTTGTATAATTATATATATAAATTTTCTAATTTTTTATCAAGGTAAACTATCTTAATTTTCATTTTTAATTCTTAATAATCAAAATCAAATAAAAGTCAAAGTGCATGATTTCACTTTATTTAGGTCAAATTTCTTCATAGACACCCCTCCCTTGAACACTTAAACATGTATATTTGATGCAAGACTAAGCAAAATGAGTCATGCAATTAGAGATTTATGCTAAGATAACATCAAAGACAATAAAATAAACTTCATAAAACATTAAGAACAATAATAAAATTTAAATTATTAGATCATGTGATAGCAAGAAACTAACAAGTAAAGGCTAAATATTAAAGATAGGTGAATCAATTTAGTCTAGCTAACATGAGTTGGCACAAGTCCAAGATTTAATTAAGAGACTAGTCACTAGAGTTTTCGATCACTCAAATTTAAGTAGGGCTTGATGGATTAATCAACATATATGAGATGATGCTACTATATATGAAATGAGAAGACCAATATTTAGTTAGATGAAGAAGAAGGGGTGGGTTTGATACTTAGCTCATGAATGGGAGGAATGGAGTCCTTGATGAAATGACGGCTAGTTCCTCCTTGGATTGCCCTTGAAACATTACTCTTTGTTGAATCAATGTCCTTGTTGCAATAGTAGAAGCTATATTTCCTTGGAAAGGTAGAATAGTGAGGGGGAAAAGAAAGTTTCTATATGGGCTTTGGAAGTGGAGAAATCAGCTTGGGAGGTGAAAAGGTGGAGTTGGTTGCTTGGGAAAAGAGATAGTGCTGATGTGGCTTGCTTGGGAAGGGAAGTGGTTGGCTTGGGAAAGGGAAAAGTAAGCTTGGGAAAGAGAGAGGTGGGGTTGGTTGCTTGGGAAAGAGAGAGGGCTGATGTGGTTTGCTTGGGAAGGGAAGTAGTTGGCTTGGAAAAAGGAAAAGTTAGGCTTGGGAAAGGGAGAAAATTTAATTAAGTGGAGTTAGTGAGGATTGGGAAGGGGAAAAGATAGCAACTAGGGAATAGGAAGGGCTTTAATTAAATGGAGTTAATGAGGATTCGGAAGTGGGAAAGGTGGAGGGAATACCAAGAGGCAAGGGGAAGGCTGGCCGGCCAAGGGCAATCAACAAGAAGTTTGGCCGGCTGTTCGGTAGAGGGAGGGAAGCTTGATTGGCTGTGTGGAGGGGAAGGGAAGGGTTCAGCCGGTTGTTTAAAGGGTGGGAAGTCTTGGTGGTTGCTTGAGAAGGGTTGGAATGTTCGGTTGGCTATTTGGAAAGGTTGGAGTGCTCGGTGGACTGTTTGGAAGGAAGATGGGGTAAGAAAAGATAGGAAAAAGCCAAGAACCTTGCCACGAAGACGGTTGTTGGGTGTTAATTTTCTTTTCTCCAAAGAAATTCACTCAGAAACTCAACTCACCTAGAGAAGAGAAAGCATATAATCAGAAATTTTATATCAAATATTCATCATCTTTACAAGAAAATAATGGGTCATATATATAGGTACCAAAAACATGATAGAAACAAAAGACTAGAAGGCCCTTGTTCAAATAATACAAAAACTCCCTCAAGTGAGAGTAAAACTGTAATAAAATAAATAACATCACATAAGTCTCCTACAACACATGAAAACTAAAAATATAAAGACTCAATCAAGGCTGTAGATCTCCGACCTCTACGGTGATAAACTCTCCAAGCTCTGATGTCCCCATCAATATCCATATTTGTTTATTTATTATTCTTAGATCAGATTTTATTGAAATTGGAGGGGGTTTCCATTAAACAAAACAAGTAAAAGAGGTTGTAGTAAAATCTCTAAAGAAACCCAAGAGTGTTGTGCATACTACGACAGTGGCTTTTCGATGCGAATGTTGAAGTGGTTTTCCCATTATAATGCCTTTGAGGAATCATCTATCACTACTATTTAGGTGATTTTGTCTAGGTTACAGTTACATTACTTCAATCGAACTTTATATTTGTTGGGATAAATTTTTGGCAAACATTTGCAAATTGATTCCATACTACCCGTCTTTGTAGGCCTTTTATAGCTAGGGTCCTAGTGGAATTAAATTTTACCTCTTCTCTTCATAAGGAAGTGTGGATTGGTACATTGCCTTATCATTATTGGCAGAAGGTTGAATTTTAGGCATCAATCAATATTGCTCTTTTTGTAAGATCTTTGGCACATAGAATCCAAATGTTTTGTGGCCCATCCTGATTTAAGAAAATCACCCGGCTGGTTATTACCACCACTTATTCATAATTGTTGCTCCTTCATCAGTGGAGGTTTGTTTTCAAAATATAGGACCAATCGTTCCTTTGGAAGCTACATCTGATGTGTTTGTCTCTACTATTCTTTCAACTTTAAAGTCATCATCTTATACACATAATGTGGACATTGATTCTTTTTCTATGGAAGTTCATCTCTCTTCTTTGGGTGAAGACACAAAGGCTCATTATTCATTGTATCCTTCTAATGTTGATGGGAGCACTCTAAATGACGATGTGTTGGTGGATAAGAGGTTTTATACAACAACAACAACAAGCCTTTATCCCACTACGTGGGGTCGGCTACATGAATCCTTTTAAGAGGTTTTATAATAACAAAAAAAAAATTATTGTCACTTTTCATTTTTCATCAAGCCTTTGGCTAAGCAAGCCAATTGAGCTTGTACTCCATGGTATTTTTATTTTGCCTCATGTATTTTTCTTTTATTTGTCTCTGTCAATTCTTGTTAATTTCTGTACTATTATTTGTTTGTTTTAAAATTATTCTTTAAAAATAAAAAATATTATGAAGTAATAAACTCCTATATCCGATGAACTATATTGCACTGGCATGGATATGGCGACACGTATACGATACGATACGGATACGGATACGGATACGGGACACGTTAATTCTTAAAAATACAAGATACCGGTACGACACAGACACAACATTATAATTTATAAATCATACATAAAAATTAAGAAAACAATCAAAGCATAATATTTGAAATGACAAAAAAAAAAAAATGAAAGCAACATAATTTGTATCCTAGTAGCTTATAATATCAAAATAAAAGTAAGCATTGAATCAAGGGAAGAGTTGAACTTCTTTTTTTCCCATTTAAGAAGAGATACAATCCACAATAACATAATTTTTGTAATACATGAAACAAAAATCAAAGCATTACAAATGCAAAATAATTTGATGCCCTAATATCCTATTTTCTAGTAAACTAACATCAATGTAAATGGCTCAGGGGTTCGAAAATGAGAGAACCTTGCTCGCGGCTGTGGAAGTAAATATAATGCATCTTTTTCAAATTTTTTTCGTCTTTCAATGGACAATACACGTGTCCTTTTGAAATTAAATAGTATTTTAATTGGATACGGCTTTGATGTATCCGACACGTATCGGTGCCGTATTAGACGCGTATCTGTGTCCGACACGTATCTGATACAGCACGGCTTCATAAATAGGTGTATCGGTGCAACATAGCTGATTAACCATAATAAATGTTATTGCTCTCATACACATTTTGAATATGCAGGTATTTCATAGGTACCTAATAGGTTCCAAGATAACTCGTCTAAAACAGTTACATCACCTTCTTAAAGTGCTCTCCAACAGGAGAAGTGACTCATCCAAATCAACTAAATCAATGAGTCACCTCACCCTAAGTACCCATACCAAGGAACTTCTACACTATCTTTCAAACACTAGTAGGGCGCTCATCTTGATAGAGATCAGCCTATTGAGATCTTCGCCATCGAAAGAGCCATCAAGCTCTTGCTGACAACTCCCAATTTAGTTACAAGAAGCACACACCTCAATGGTCTTCCTTGGATGCGAACAATTCTCAACTCACGGTCACATCACTCCCATGGACCGGCCCATTGCATTCAGAGGTCATAATATCCCCAAGAACTCACCTCCATGTGCAAAGGACTAGTCTACATAAACTTGCCTTACATGATCTTTTTCAAAGGACTCTTCTTGGGCAACTCACTCCGCATTTTCA
This sequence comes from Dendrobium huoshanense, assembly GCA_016618105.1. Lineage (NCBI taxonomy): Eukaryota > Viridiplantae > Streptophyta > Magnoliopsida > Asparagales > Orchidaceae > Dendrobium > Dendrobium huoshanense. Next base: position 36,036,272 of record CM028357.1, read on the forward strand.
TTCTTGAGACTGAGGTCTTATATTGAAAAATATAGAACCACACAACCACGTGCCATCTTGTCACATGTCATGTAAAGTCTGTAATTGGTGGTTACTAAATATTATAGTTGTAGTTTTTACTTTTTCATTATTTATAGCCTTTCCTATAGTCCTCCAAGCCCTATAAATAGAGAGTGAAGAGGTACATTTGGGATCCTATGATACTTCGCAGATCTTTTGGCATATTCAAGATTTTGAGATTTTTCTAAACATATTGTACATTCCACCCTCTCTCTCTTTCACGATCAATAATTATCGAAGTCTTGCTAGGTTATCTAATTCCTATCTAAAATATTGCTTGCTAGGAAAATGAGGTTATATCCACTGACAAATTCGGATCTACCATAACTAACCTTAAAATGCTAGTTCATTTTGGCTTTCTAGATTTAATAACAAAAAGAAAAGCCTTTTCCTTAGCCTTTGAGAATGTAAGTAAAGTTGAATCTCTATTACCTTTGATAATATGTTGCCCATTCCAAAGAGATGACCAATTAATACTCAATCTAACCAGCTAAGATAGTTTTGTACGCACCATAGCTACAAATGAATAATCAACCAATGTGTAAGTGAGATCTCTGACCACTTTGCATGCAATGAATACATGATTGAAAACTCTAGATTATATTCCCTAAGTCATGGTTTAAAATTGCGCAATATGAGGCTCGCCTTGAGGCCCGCCTTTGCGTAATTCCAGTAAAAAATGCCTCGATGCTTACGCATTGAGTTTTTTTTTTATGAGGCTTGCGCCTCAACTTGGTTGAGGCCTGCCTCGCCTCACTGGCATGAGGCTTACGCCTCACGCTATATATATATTAAAACTTACATAAATCTTGAAGTAAATGCCCGACATTGGACTCTATAGGAGAGGTGGAAGGGGAGAGAGCAATTCACCATAATGATGATTCAAATGAAGAACCCCTTAGTGATGACAGTGCTGATGACTTATGGGTTCTTATGTGATATGTCATTGCTATTTATTTTTGGAAATTGGAATTATATATTAATGAAAAAAATACTAGAATTTGGGAAAGATAGAATTTTGAGTTGAACTATATTTCATGTTGTCTTATTATTGAGATATTTTGATTTCACTTCATATATTATTATGTTTTTTTATGTTTTATATTATTCACTCATTAGTATATAAAAAATTTATCATTTTATGTTTACGCAATCTTTTGATTTTGAGGCTTACGCCTCAAAACGCCTTGAGGCTTACGCCTCGCCTCATGAATGAAAAATGCCTCAATACCCGAATACGCAATTTTAAACATTGCCCTAAGTTCTCTTGAGAGTATATTGAAGATTCACCCAACCAAAGAATGTTGGGACTGATGAAAATGAGGCCTAACGCTTCTAAAGCAAGGATTTGTCAGGCAATTGTTCACGACCACTTCATCCAATTACAATCTGTTCTGACTCTATAAAAAAATAATAAAAAATAAATTAAAAAAAAATCTGTTCTGACTCTCTTTCAAATTTAAAAATTAAGCAAACTTCATTCAGAAATACCATCATATAGCCATCTAAAGTACACTATTTTATGCTTAGATTAACTAACCAACTCATCACTTCTACTGCTAGTGGTTTTCCTAGTAGACAACCAATTAAAGCATATCTCCATGGCTCCTAGACATTATCAAGTTCCATAGGAGATAGAAACACACAATGCTCCACCTCTTTAGCCAAACATTTTCCATCATCTAAAGACATATGAGTAGAACTTCTGTCCGGATCCAAATTAGAATGCCCTTGGTCTATTCCTCTTCCACCGAGACTAGATGTCTCGCACCTTGCTACTTGAGCCCAACTCACACCCAAATAACATTTTGCTACCACTTGAGAGATCATATTACCTGTGTCGTGAATCCTACACTAAGACCTAAGGTAGTGTATTTTAAGCTGCTTGGAGGCCAAGAAGTGGTTTGATTTGCCAAATCTGCATTATTCATGTTGGATCAATGACCGAATTTGATTTGCCAATCTTTTTCTCTGCTGAACCCCCTTTTTTAGATCCAATTGAAAGATTGCCGGAGCCTGGAGGTGACTTGATATGGTCCAAGATGGAGTTCTTGAGTCCAAGAAACTGCAGCTGTGGAAAAGCAGGGAAAAAAAACTATTAGAAGGCTGTTTATAGGAAGAGAAAACTGCAGCGATTGACAGAAAACAGTGGTAATGGAGAACCTGATGGCTTCTTGCAATGCAAATTGGTCTGGAATTTCAAGTACAGGCGGCAATGGGATGTTCTGGACATCAATACAGCCGTCTGAAGATGAAGAAGATTCGGCGGTAGGAGAAAACAATTATTTGCCTGGTCTTGAAATAGGAGTTGGTGACAAGGGCAGCTTCAGCAAGATTGCTGTACCGCAACTAGTTGAAGGGAAAAACAAATGCCCATGTTTGGCTGTAGATCAGTGCAACGAAATCACCATTTGTTAACCTTCTTGGAGGCCAAGAAGGAGAAGGCGTCTTTAGAGTAGGTGTGAACTATAGGGAAGAAGAGAAAGTAGAGAGAAGTAGAAAATTTCTTTCCATCCTCTGAATTACAGCTTTTATGTGCTATTTATAAGGCTTACATGAACAGGTTTTGGGTTTAGAAAGGGGTTATGGCAGCTCTCAAAAAGTAAGAAATAAAAATAAGTAAAAGTAGGTTCGGTCAGGGTTTAAGAGGGCTTACCGATTCGGCTGGGTGGCTGAACCGTATGTTGATAGTGTGGTTGAACTGCAGGCTGATGCAGATATGCTTGTATTGCTGAGCAGAGCCCTGCATTGGGTACTCATACCCACATCCACCCACGTACCCACCCATACCCAATGAGCATGGGTGGGTATGCGTAGGCCATAGCATCATGGGTGGGTATGAGTGGGTACTCAACATCAGAGGAGAACCAATTTACATTACTAATCATCATATACATGCATTATATTCTAATAATCCTTACTACACAGTGCGCAACACTGAACCGCGTCACGACCATGATAAATTTTGATATGTGGCTTGAAAGTTTGCAGTCAGAGAAAATGACAAAAAACCTCAAGGCCATTATTCTATGACAGACTGCATTCAATAAGCTTGGAAAGTGGGTGGGTGTGACATCCGGAAAGTCACCATAGATGGGTGTGGGTGGGCAAAGCCCGCCAGCGCAGAGCGTGAGTACCCAATGGGTACCCAACCAGGACCCCATGTAGGGCTTTGTTGCTAAACCGCATGTGAATAAATGTTGTTTTGTTGTAGTGTTTCTTCAGCTTTTGTGTGTAATATTCTTTCATAACTTGTCTCTTTCCTCTTCTATAAGAGACTTTAATAACTGTTTTGTAGTCTTGACGGTGTTTTTCTGAATTCTTTAGCTATTTTTTACTTTGTTTTTGAACCATATTTGAATCCAAAGGGATATAGTTATGCTTAACATATTGCCACCCTCAACGGATACAAACCCATAGCTTATTTCCACTGTGTATTCCAGCAATACCACCATCTTTAAGTGCACCTCCCGAAACTCAAATCACCCCTTCTAGAATCACTAGAATTACCAAAAATAGCATCACTTTTGGTCTCCTCTTCCACAAATTTGTTACCACCAAACTCACTGAGAAACCCGCTGGCGAGGAAGGAAATGAAATGATAGAAAGAATGGAGATAGAGACGGGAAAATAGTAATTGAATATATTTACAAGAGGCAGTACAAGAACTATTTAAAGAGACCGTAAGGGCCAAGAAATACAATACAAGATAATACAAGGAATAGGACCTATGATGCACAGACACGGACACGGCGACACGGATACGACACGACACGGACACGGGACAGCTTTTTTTGAAAATATAGGACACGGGTACGACGCGGACACGGCAATACATTTTTTTATATAGTGTATATATATTAATGTAATATCATATTAAAAATGATAAACAATAATAAATGAATGACATGATAACTTGTCTAGCTTATTATATAAAATATTTAGTACAAAATATCTACTACATCCACAAAAATATAAGAAAATAATCACTTACTACAACATCAAACATTCAAGTTTCAACTACTAGGATTAGCTTAAAGGTTTGTTTTTGGCCTTCAATATCATCATCATTGAATATCACTGCTTTCAACTCTGGTTCAACAAGGGAAAGATTTGTAATTGTGCAAAAAGAGAGGAGATGAAAATACCTTCATTGCCAAGGGAAAGATTTTTAATATTTTTTTAATTGGACACGTTTTCGGCGTGTCCAACACGTGTCGGAGGAGCGTCGGACACGGTGTCAGACACTGCACGCCTCTTTGAGGAGAAGTGTCGGTGCATCATAGAATAGGACACGCAAGCAGGCTGCCGTGTAATGATGTGCTGACTGACCCCCTCAATTAAACATTCATGGGTTGAATAGTTAATTTGCGGCAGAGATTAGTGAAGCGAGTTGCTGAAAAAGATTTTGTGAGAATATTTACAATTTGATCCTTCGAGCTGAAATGAGAGATCTTTATGGCGCCAGACTTGAGATGTTCCTGGATGAAGTGAAAATAAATTTAAATGTGCTTTGTTCTTGAGTTAAAAATCGTGTTATTAGCTAGAGCTATGGCCAAAGTATTACCACCCTAGCTTCTTCTTTTTTTTTTCAAACTACCAACTTAGTTTTCCAACCAAACTGAGCCTATCAGATCCTTGAAGAATAGCAGCCAAGAACATCCCAAAATAAGTTTTCCTTCCTCCTGACCTTCAATCACCTCTCATGGCTTCTGAGAATTATAGATGTCTAGAAGCTGGAAAAGCTGATAACTCCATCGCTGAACCTGTCAACCGCTAAACCTCCATCACACCTGCCACCTCAACCTTAGCGGCCAGCCACCCCATCACCTTTACAGATATATTGAGATAGTCTGCTTCATGGATCTTTATCAACTTGCATTTTGTGTTTCTTAAGAACATAAGGAGGCTACGGTTATTCGTGTAGTGATATTAGTCCTTTTAATGCAGGTAGTGCTGGTGACGTTCTTGAAGATGATCCTGTTGGAAGATTGAAGGTGTTTGTATATGAGCTTCCCAGCAAATACAACAAGAAGATACTGCAGAAGGATCCAAGATGCCTCACCCACATGTTTGCTGCTGAGATCTTCATGCACCGTTTCTTGATGTCCAGTCCAGTCCGTACTCTGAACCCCGACGAAGCTGATTGGTTCTACACACCTGTTTATACTACTTGTGATCTAACGCCAAATGGCCTCCCTTTGCCTTTCAAATCACCACGAATGATGAGAAGTGCAATACAATTGATCTCCTCTAACTGGCCTTATTGGAATAGAACAGAAGGTGCAGACCATTTCTTCATTGTACCTCATGACTTCGGAGCATGCTTCCATTATCAGGTTAAGGAAAATGACTTTGCCTTATTTTTCATTGAAAAAGTGTTCAGCATGGGCCTTCTTTAGAGTCTTTGATATTATTAACTTTTCATTTTTGAATATGTAGGAAGAGAAAGCCATTGAAAGAGGAATTCTGCCATTGCTGCAGCGTGCAACCTTGGTTCAAACCTTTGGACAGAGGAACCATGTTTGCTTGAAAGACAACTCCATCACCATCCCTCCATATGCTCCACCGCAGAAGATGCAAGCCCACTTGATTCCTCCAGACATTCCACGGTCAATCTTTGTGTACTTCAGAGGTTTGTTTTATGATGTCGGAAATGATCCCGAGGGAGGTTATTATGCAAGGTAAGACACCATGAGCTCCATTAGATGGTTGGCTGTAAATCCATTGGCGAGCTTAAATATTTGATGTTAATTGGTTCGAATCAAGTCACATAACCTTTTCTCAGATTTTAAATTGAGGGGGGCCTTGTGAGCTAGGTGCATACTTTTAAAAGTTTAGCTTTGGCCCTGAATCTTGCTATTGAATTCATGGTCGGATCCAATTGTCCCACTGAAAAAAAAAAAATATTTTATGATTTTTTTCGATAATTTGCCCCTCTTCATATATTTTTAAGTGTTTATTACAAGAGTTTTTAGGCAATTACCTCCTCCCAACCAAAAAGTTTTTAAATACTATGGTCTTTAGGCAATTGCCCAACATAATTAAACACATTGTGTAGATATGTTATTGTTAGGGAACTATGAACCAAATAAAAAGAGAAATAGTAAAGAGAATTCAAAAATATCCTTACAACTAAGATTTGTTCCGAGGACGTTACTCCCCAAAACCCCCGTAGGTGTGCTGCCCCTTGACCCTGTGACCTTACCGGGCAGGTCGAACCCTGCCAGGGGCACTGCTCCCTTGGACCCTGACATCTGCGAAGCATACAACGATGAACAAATAGAGGTCGAGAGACAGCGCCCTTGGAACAAATTTTAGTTATAAGGATATTTATTGAAAAAAAAAAAAACTCTACACTTTTATTTATTAATTTGTCCCCCTGAAATTTAAGTCTGGATTCGATCCTTATTGAATTTAATCTACATCTGCAGGGGTGCAAGAGCATCAGTTTGGGAGAACTTCAAGGATAATCCGCTATTTGATATCTCCACAGAGCATCCAACCACCTACTATGAAGACATGCAACGTGCTATCTTCTGCCTTTGCCCATTAGGCTGGGCGCCATGGAGTCCCAGGTTGGTCGAAGCTGTGATCTTTGGCTGCATTCCAGTTATCATTGCAGATGACATTGTACTACCATTTGCCGATGCAATCCCATGGGAGGAGATCGGTGTCTTTGTCGCAGAGAAGGATGTCCCGAGCCTGGATACCATTCTTACATCCATTCCTGCAGAGGTCATATTGAGGAAGCAGAGACTGCTCGCCAACCCTTCGATGAAGCAGGCGATGCTTTTCCCCCAACCTGCTCAACCTGGTGACGCCTTCCATCAGGTATTGAATGGGCTTGCTCGCAAGCTCCCGCACGACGAGATCATTTACCTGAAACCTGGACAGTTGAAGTTGAACTGGACTGCGGGTCCAGTGGGTGACTTGAAACCTTGGTAGTGACAGCCATGGCTGTTATTTGAGTGGTATGTTTTATTTATTTTTTATTGAGCCTGGTTATTAAAGAACGTTATGTAGGTTCCTGTTTTCGTTGTAGTTTTCTAAAAGTTTGAACTGAAAATTTACCGTTATGATATAAAATTTATTTTTTGTTAATAGATCTGAGATTCCAGCTGAATGTTTTGATTTTTGAATTTTTGAGATGGCTTTGAAGCTTGCAGTCCTGAGAAGAAATGGTGATTTCTGATTCTGGTTATGGAGAGATTATTATATACGGAGTTTGAGCGCAGTTTTTTCATCCGGACTTCAATCAAGTGAAATCATGAAGTATTTTTTTTAATTTTTAATTTCTCTTGTACACACCTTATGTATAATAGAGAATAAAATCCATGTTGCTCCACTTGATTGGAATCTGAATGAAATTCAGACTCCGCATGTAATAATCATCCAGATTCCGCATGTAATAATTTTTCTTAATTACGAGGCTATAATGTGGAATGAAGCCAGGAAAGTGTTTCAAGAAAAAAAAAAAAAAAGTAGGAAAGTGATTTTTTTTTTGTCTAAAGGTTTCGAGCTTTGAATGCCACTAGACTAGAAGTACCGGTTTAAATGTATAATGCTATCGAAATGTGATATATATATATATATATATATATATATATATATATATATATATATATATATATATATATATATATATATATATATATATATATATATATATATGGTACTTTTGGTTGGTTGTATTTTTAGTATAATGTATTTTAAATGCATATAAGAATTCAAATGTTTGGTTGGGTAAATTTTAAATGCAATATAATTTATTGGTGAATTTAGAATTCACCTTCCAATTCAACTTTGATTTATTTTAAAATTATTAGATAGATCGATTTTCAAATACAATATAAATTTTCTATATCATTGTTGTAAGATGCCATCATGAACCACCTTCATTGTTGGTTGTCGCCTATGGTCGTTCCCAGCCATAGCTACTACTAGCCATCGATCATCACCATCGGTTGCCCACCTATTGCCACCAATCATTATCATCATTGAGTTTTACATTGCCATTTATTTTACTTTAATAATAATAATAATAATAATAATAATAATAATAATAATAATAACCACCTGCATTTAATTTTCATTCATTCAAATAACTTTAAATATTTTAAATATATTATATATATTTTTACATTGTATGCTAATTTATTTTTCATTCTTTTTTTGGCAAATTAAATAGCTCGAAAGAGAGATGATTTCATTGGACGGTTTAGGAGTGAATCAAAAGTGATTCAAAATGAGCATCATATATTTATGATGAAGTTTAATTTTGATTTGAAAGCTTTGGATTTTATGAGAGAGGGCCAATCTCTTTGCTTTTTTATACAAATATATTTTTCATGCATTATATGTGAGATTAAATTTAATACTTTTATTTATCTTTACACTCTCTTGTGGGAGCTCTTAAATTTCATGCATAATTAGCTCACTCAATCATGTCAATATATTGTGGCAGTTATTTAATCAAATGTGATAGAAGGCATCTAAGATTTATGCTTTATTTGGGATGGCTTTCTTACTTATAAAATTTTGTACTAAAAATTTGCTTTAAAAACAACTAAAAAGCTTCTTTAAAAAATAATAAAAAAGCCATCCCAAATATAGTCTTATAGAAGGTAAAGATCATGTGAACACTATACCATCAATTATGTTACCACTTTTAAGAGATTAAATAAATGAGAGATTTGTAGTTGGACCTACTACATTAGTAGCTAAACTCATTTTTTACCAAAAGATTTAGACTTCGTTTGAGATGGTTTTTTTATTGCTTCTTAAAGTAGCTTTCTAGTATTAAAATTTTAATTTTTGAATTAGAAAGCTGCTTTAAGAAGCAGTAAAAAAGTCGCCCCAAATGAAGCCATAAGCTTATAGATGAGGGTCAATCTTTTGATGTTTTATGCTTACATATTTTTATTATTTATGTGAGACTAAACTCAATACTCGTGTCTTATAATATTTCCCTCATAATAATTCTCTACTCTCTCCTTCAAATAAATATTTTTTCAACATCATAAAGTTTTATGCTTGTAGAATTCAGTCAATTATGTTGTCTTGGAAGTTAGGAATAATAAACAATACTTAACTATAGTAGAATGTATTAAAGGTTCATGGAAGCCACAATTCTTAGAAATGACTTAGGCTTCGTTTGTGACAGCTTTCTTACTATTTTTTAAATTAATTTTTTAGAATTTTTTTTACTAAAATACTGCTTTAGATAATAATAACGAAGTTGTTCCAAATGAAACTTATCTCAATCAAGTCATTTGTTATAATATAAATAGTTAAACAAAATTTTCACCCCAAAGCAAAGCTTTTAGGCTAACTATTTGGTATTTCTACATCAATATGCTTTTTAACTATATAATGTAAGACAACTCAATAATCTCATATGACTTGACAAAATGAGAGCCCTCAATATCAATCACTATGACATGAGAGCAATCAAGATCTATGTGAGATATAAATGAAGTGTTTGATCTTAGCTGAACTATCAACTTTGATACCTCTAATTAAGAAGTCCAAAGATTGACAAATATTGGGCTTAACGCACCATTGATCAAATCTATTTTTGTCAAAAGTTTTATCTTACAGATTAAGGCCAATCATTTAGTATTTATTCATTAATATAACTTATATATCATCTAAAAAATTATCTTGATCAGGCTCGAATCTAGAGGCAAAAATCTAGTTGGAAACTTTCAAAAATTAAATCTGGGATCATCTGAAGTCCGATTTTAGCAACTTATAGTCGAACTGAGCGTCTCAGAAATACAAACCCAACGACACCAAATTCAACTCAATCCGAGCCCAAATGAGTCTAAATTGAAGACCCGAAGCGCTTTTGAAAGGTTCAAACCACACTTTGGATTACCAAACGGTTTCCAAACATGACATGCTTATAGTCGAATCGAGTGGCTCGACGAGACGAATCAAACGAGCCCAAGATCGCCGAATTATGATATCATTAAGACCTTCAAATGTCTGACGAATGGTCCAAGATTAAGGGATTCAATATCGACCGTCCATCCAAACCACTCTCAATTTACCCCTGATCTCTCACATATTTACAGGTCATGCCATCCTCAAAAAATTATAAATAGCCCCTCATTTCTCTTGAGAGGGAGCCCCAAGAAAGAAGAAGAATAGAAGAAAAAGAGAAGGATAGGAGAGAAGAAACTCCTCCTTGACCACCGCTAGAGTTCTGTTCGAAGCCCAAGTGACGTCGGAGTTCTGCCCGACACCCAAGTGATGTCGGAGTTCTACCCGATGCCCAAGTGACGCCAGAATTCTGTCCGACTCCCAAATGACGCAGGAATTCTACCCGACACCAGAATTCTGCCCAAGTGACACCAGAATTTTGCTCAAGTGACGCTGTAGTTCTGTCCGACTTTCAAGTGACGTTGGAATTCTACCCGACTTCCAAATGACGCCAAAACTCCGCCCGATCTCCAAGTAACACATGAGTTCTCTCTGGCCACATACTGACGTCGGACTTCTATTCAATGCCAGACCTCTGCTCGTCACCAGATTTCTACCCGACACCGAGCTTCTGCCAGTTATCGGACTTTTGTCTGACATCTATCCAATGCTGGATTTTTATCCATTACTGGACTTCTATTTGACGCCGTCCTTCTAACCTCCGTTGTTAGACAACGGTCCTTCCGACCTCTGTCGCCCGCCGACTACGGTTCTCCTGACTTATGTCGCCCACCGACCACAGTCCTTCCGACCTCCGTCGCCCGTCGACTACGGTTCTCCTAACTTACGTCGCCCACCGACCATAATCCTTCCGACCTCCGTCGCCCGCCAACTATGATTCTCCTGACCTCCGTCACCAGAATATGATCCTTCTGACCAAATGAACACGTCAACAACGATTCATTGTATTCATACCATGTAATGTACTCCATATGATGTACATCTAGCCAAGGCCTTCCCCCATGGAAGGACCTCATTTGTAATCAAATGCAATACTAGTGGATTCATTCAAACTGGGCTAGGCCCCGTGGTTTTTCCTTCTTTTTAGGGGTTTTCCACGTAAAAATCTTGGTGTCGCATATAAATGCTACACACACTCTCTCTCTTATCTGATTGTGTGTTGGATTTTCATACAATGCTAAGACGTTAATTTTATATTTCTATACCGCCGCGAATACTCCAGGATGCAACAATAACATTTAAATATCCAACACAAAATGAAATTCAATACTTCAATGTGCTTTAATAGCCGTCCTTTAGCTCAGACTCGCCAACCAGCTAGCAATATTAGAGTTAATATTTTGAATTGATCATTATTAACCATTTGATATCAAACAAAGAGCTATAAGGATCACAATTGCACAACCCTTCTCTCTCAATGGTTCTTAAACTCTCAAATTCTACAGAAATATAAGATTCTGTGCCAATTAGGTAGCCTTCTCCAGTTATCAATACTTAATAAATGAAAAATTCCCCACAACCATTTGTGATTACCTCAAGATTCAAACACATTGTTCCAAACTTACTTATCTAGACCTCCCAATATCTCTTAAAAGACCTAGAGTATATGATTTTCAACCTCGTATACACACTATTATAAATAAACTTGCTGGTTAGAAAGCAATGCTTCTTTCTTTTGCAGGTAGGCTTCAGCTTCAAAAGTATACCATATGAAATACTATTGCTTATTAGATTTATAGTGCCATTATATCTAAAACGTGTTGCAAACTAATTAGAAAAATGTGTTCCAATTTTCTTTACTACGGGGATATCAATGCTAAGAAGCTTCACTTAACCTCATGGCACAACAACTATAAATCAAAAGAAAGATGTGGTATTATGCTTCTTGATTTATCTGCCCTTTTGTATGCCTTCAATTATGTAGTTATTAATAGGCTCTACAACTTCTCTTCTCCCCGCTCTTGCTTGTTAAGAGCTAAACATATTTCTCTTTGGAAGCCTCTTCCTCAAAGAGCTTCTAAATTATGGAAGAACATTTGCATTACTAGCCAAGGTGTCTAACAAAGTTAATTTCTCTATTTCTAATTCATGGCTTGTTTCTCTTTATTGGTATCATTGGTACCATGGGAAATGCCTTGTTGGATCTTCTAATATTCATTCTTCATGAACTGCTTCTAACTACATCTCTTGGAATTTTGGTAATCTTGGTTCTAATGGCAATGCTAGTTCTTTCAAAAACTTTCTTCATGATTATTACAACACTACTTATTTGTTCCCTTGGTATGATGGGTGTTTGGTACAAACATTTTGCTCTGAGAAATTATGTATTTTCTTGGATAGATTTGGTTGGTGGTTTGAAAATTGATGAGGCCTTAAATATGAGAAATATTATTGTTAACCACAGATCTCTTTTTCAAGTGTGATTATTATTATGCTATTATTTTCGAGCTTATTCCTGATTTTAAAAATATTTTGTTTAGACCTAATATTCTACAAATCTTCGATTATGTGAAAGATTACTCCTTTGCATCACATGACTACAAATGTTTCAATTATTTAATTATTTGCTGCATAATCTATCATTTTTGGAGGGAGAGAAATAATTGGAAGTTTTTCGTTCTAATTATAGTAGTGTTGTCACAACTTCCCTCAAAATTAAAAAGGATGATATTTCAAAGTAATATTTTGTATTTTGATCCAAATAAATCTAACTCTAGACTTTTTTCCCCATCCGATGGCCTTTCTAACAACCAGAGTAATCGTCCCTAGCTTCTTGTTGCCGATGGATTTTGATAGAATTATAAGAGTCATGACTTCGATGTTCTCGGATCATTGTTCTTTTTGCCCTGTTTACCTTTTTGGTTTTAGTCTACTATTAATGTTATTCTTCATATCTTTCATATATGGAGTTTTTGTCTGTTTGTATCGTGCATGGCTCAGTTTTGGCTGCTACTCTTGTAGCTTCTTCCTCTTAGTTCTTTTAGAGAATCTCCAACCGAATTCCAAACACTTGAAAGACGTTGCTCGCAAGCTCTAATTGAATGGTAAACCGCTATTTGGTTGCAGGTGAACAGTGGGACGCCAATATTGATGTTGCACTGTTTATCTTCACCATTTTTCTATCTCTATCGAACTTCCCGAAGAAACGTCCGAAAAAAAGAGAACGACCGTTACCTTTGCAAAATGGGGCAAAATGAAGTTCGATTGGAGATGAATCACAATATTTTTTTAATTTCACGATATTTTGGAGTGAAAAATGATATTTTCGGTTTGACATGCCCCACGAAATCAATTAAACGTTTAGACGTTGGAAATCATTAATTTGTGAATGGCATGTAGCCATCGCGCTTACTTGGCACTTATCCGAAGGGAGAGAGAGAGAGGTGTCGCTGGTTACTACCAGTCGTCTGCACCAAGGCAAACCAATTTAGCGGTCGAAAAGGAGGCAGCTCGGGCCACGCAACCTCTTCCTTTGTCGATTCCTCTCTTCACTTTCCCCTTTTCTCCATTCTCAATACTGTTCTATTTAAATGAATAGATCACTCCTCATAACCACCATTTTCTTCAGTATCGTCCTCATAAATCAATCATTCCTCGGCAATGGGTTCTCTTGCGGCCCTGGCGAAGATGAAGGAAGTCATCAAATTAGAGAGAGAGTCAGTGATCCCAATCCTCAAACTCAAGCTTGTGATGAAGCTCTCCTACCTTATAGGTTATACACATTTCTTATCACGTCATTCTAGTGTTCGATAATGCTCATCCCAGTCTAATTGTCTTTACTAAAGTTTCTGAATTAGATTTTAAAATTTTTGTGTTGAGAATTATGACTCAATGGAATGAATGCTTTATTAGGAATTTTCAGTCCCCCCCCCCCCCCCCCCCCCAGCTAGAGATAGCTTCGTAATTGGCAATGGTGAGATATCTCACGCCCTAGTTTTCCATGACAGAGCAACCTGCAGATAGAACAGATTTCATGAAGTTGTGCAAACGAATGGAGTACACTATCCGGGCTTGGTATCTACTGCAGTTTGAGGATCTCATGGTATGGTGTTATTCTGATATTTTATTCCACTCTTTAGTACTTAATTATAATATCCTATAGACTAAGTTGTTTTCCTTCCATTTGAATATAATTAATGCATTATTTGTATCGTAGTGTTTGGTGTTACTATCCCATTTGGTGAAACAAAAAGGATTTTGTGTTTTCTTTTTTATACCTAAGAAGTATGATAGTTAGAGGTTGTGTGTGTGGATAGTAGGATAATTAATTGGATGATATGTTGGATATTATGATTGAAGTTATCGTATTTTTAGAAATTAATTAGAGTTATTGCCATCAAATAAGAGTGAGAGAGAGGGATTAATGAAAAAATTCTTTTAAAACTAAAGATGATTTGTATGAATGAATGACAATGTCTTTTGGATTGATTAATGCACAAAATTCTATTATGAGAATCATAAGTATTGTTCTTTAGCTTTTCTTTGAAAGCAAATAATGTTATGGGAATTGTGAATATTTTTCTTTAGCTTTTCTTTGAAATTTTTGTTTATTGAAAATTTTTATTGTACATTTGATCATATTTTGATTCATAATATTATGATATAATATCATTTATTTCATCTTTAAAAGAGCTTGAAAAATTATATGTTGAAAAGTTATATCTGAATATTAAAAAGTACTATGTGATATATAATATTCTTAGAACTTATTCTGCAAAGTGGTGGATTATTTATTGATATTAATAAAGCCAAAGTATTTAATAATATTAACACACAAGAGATTCAAAATTTTTATGATATGGCTACTCTTTATAGGAGATTAATTAAAAAGTTCTAGTATTGTATGGAACAAATTACAAAGTGCCTAAAGAAGATAAGAGGTTGAATGGACAAAATCTATTTATTACAGCATTAATGATATTAAGAAAGACTTATTAATGCGACCGATGCTTCAAGTGCTTGATTTAAATAAGAAGTAAAGCTTCACTTCTTCAAGAAATCTAAAAAAAGTAAATTTGGGGTCCACTTTGATTAGGTTACATATCCTCACCCTTTCCAAATAAAAGGGTATTGCACTCTCTTTCACTTTAATAGGGTCACTAAGCAAAGTAAAGCTTAATTTAACTTTTTTGTATAGATATTCTTCAAAAGTAAATTGAGATTTTTGTGATGCACATGTAGATTAGGTATTGAGTGTGTCTTGAGTTAAGATCAAGGGACATTTGATTACTTAATATAATAAAAAATTGAATTAGGTAGTGTAAAAATATTCCAATTATGATTGGGAGTTTTATGCTATTGTATGTATACTTTGATACTAATGATATTGTTTTTGTTTAATATAAATTTGGAAGTTATTTCTTGTTGAGATTATACAATATGTGGGAATTAAGATGAGAATATTGAATTCTAAGTTTTTGAAGTTGCCTTAGTTGTTTTACTTATATTTTTCTTTCTTTTTTTTTTGTCCCAAAAAAAACATACATATTATGGATCCTTATATAGAATAAGTTTGTGTTGGTTTAGTTTAGTTCCTTGTGCTGTTTTCAGTTAGCTCTGGTTGGGAGCTGGCACAGCAATTGCAAGTGCGAATGCGATGGCTGGCATGAGCATGACAACGACTTCATGCTAGATGCAGTATTTTGTATGCGGCTAGGTTCTTGGATAGGGATTTGTGTTAAGGATTTATAAAATAAATAAATAAATAAAACAACTATTCTAATAACTGCTTTTGAGCTGGGCAGTGCAGTGGAACCACGATCCTAGTGCCCCTTCTATGAATCCGCCCATGAGTTCAATCACTGGTTTCTTGGGGCCAGTATTGATTTTTTTATTATATTGTTGGCTTTTTGGTAGGCTCTTTAGTTTTCTCTGTTATTGCATTATGACTGTTAATGAAATCACTATTATGGTACTATTTCTTCCACCGTTGATCGCTTGCCTCTTGGAATTATTTTTTCCTCTTGAAGCCAAACTTGAATGCATGTCGATTGTCAATCATGCATATTCTTCAGATTCCTAATGGGAAGGTGACTAGTACTTGCAGCACTGTTTTTCATATGGGTTGAAACCAAATCAAAAGCTTACTCTTCCTGGAACTACATAGGGATTCAAGCATTATTGAATTTCTAGATTCTGAGATGGTAATCTTTGATTTTTGAAATGTAACTGATTACAAAAATTTGCGAGGCTGCTAATTTAGAGTCTCTTTGTGATTATGGGTAGGAATATGGAGGCATGCAAAAGCTCATTCAATTGCTCATAACTTATTAATTTCCTCTCAAACTTCTATATGTTAATTGGATGCAACTTCTTTCTCTGTGGTGCAAGTCTTGATTAACAACTTCCTGAGGAGGCCTTCTCCTCCATAATTTGTGATTGAAATTTGGTCAAACTTGCTATTATCTAATTTCTTATATTGTTGGATTCAATTATGTCCGTGGATGACCCTTGACTTTACTAGTAGGCCTACTTGATGAGGCCTACTTGATGAGCTAGTGAGCTAGAGTTTGTGTGAGAATGGAGAATGGAGAGTGGAGAGTGGAGAGTAGAGAGTAGATTAGAGAGAAGGAGAGAATAAGCAAAATGTTCAAGAAGACTATGAGTCTCAAATCAACCTTGAATCCACTAGAATCAGTCAAAAGTCCCAAACTGCTCTACATCACCCATTATTAATAGGATTTTGAGGGCTACACAAAAGAGAAGACTATAATGCTACACATGCTACCCAAGACACATGGTAACCTTTGATTGGCTGAAAGGGGGAAACTTGGGAAGGACTTTATGAGTGGTCCTTGGATGAACTCAGTAGCGTTGAGTAGGCTGGAGCAAGTCTGTGGGCTAGCGTTAAGATGAGGGGACATGCGGATAGCAAGCTTGATGATGTTAACAATGACCTGTGTGAGAGATCTCGGATTGCTTGAGAAGCTAGAGAGAAGTGAGCGAGATGTTACAATGAAGGAAGAGGCGTCGAGTTGAATGGTTGCGGTGAGATGAGATGCAACTATAGTTAGGAGCCTTTCCTTTAGCTGTGTAATGTCCCAAAATTAAATTTGGAAGAATTATCTATTTTATATTCTTAATTAATCAACCAGAGCTTCTATAAATCATCAAAATAAAAAATTTCTATCCAGTGAAAGCAACTAACAATTGCATACCTCATTATATTCATTATCCAAAAATCAATATATAATAATCAGAAGATCAATACAATTCAAAACAAAAAAAAAATCCATTTACATTCATTTAAAATCAATACTAATTACTAACTTATCATTATGATTCGTTGCATTCAATCAATCATGAATTTACTCAAGCAATCACACTATAATATGTCATTCAATCTGATGTGAAACGTATTAGCATGGATGATTAAATTAAGGAAGTTTGCATGCTTAAATTTTAGAGCACAATACTTATAAGCTTTCTCTTGATGATGAACGACAAAATAAAAATGATAAGGTGATAAAATAGCTTAGGTCTAACACATGCGAGAGGTTGAGATCATTAAATAGTCAACTAAGTCTTACTTTGCATACATGAGTGGTTTCAACGAGAAATTCCAATACTAACAATAAGATTAGTTGCTATGAAAAGATCCCTCACACAACTCTTCCTATTACTAGGTTCTAGCAGCGAATAATTGGCATGATCTTCATGAATCAATTAATAACCATAAACGAAAAGTAAACTAGGAAGATAAGAGAGTTTGGAAGAAGAGTTTACCCACAGACAAGAGAGATATGCACTCCTGCAGGATGATTTGAGTGTTGGGGGGGCGACTAGGACAGCCACCATCAGCTTCTTCGCACCTCCGATTAGCCACGATAAGGTGTGGATCTTCAAGACAGCAGCAGTTTCTGTTTTGGACAGATTCTGGACATCATTTGGAACCTTCTGGATGAAGCTATGGTGCTAGGAGATTTGTAGAATCAGTGGACAGCAAGTTGTAGAAGAGCGTCCAGCAGTTGGAAGGTTTTAGGAGGCAGGAATTTCAGTTTCCCTTGCTGGAATTCTTCCGGATACCATTGGGCAGCATCCAGGATTTGTGGGCAGCAGTTCCTTCTTCCCAAAACATCAATTATGGGTCTTCCACGGGCTGAGGGAGCAAGACAATCGGCTGAATTTCAGGCTGCAGTCTTAGGAGGAAGAGAGCTCCACGTTGGATTGAGTTTGGAGAAGAGTTAGTGGAAGAAAATTAGGGAGAGGG
Source organism: Dendrobium huoshanense (assembly GCA_016618105.1). Lineage (NCBI taxonomy): Eukaryota > Viridiplantae > Streptophyta > Magnoliopsida > Asparagales > Orchidaceae > Dendrobium > Dendrobium huoshanense. Next base: position 36,054,492 of record CM028357.1, read on the forward strand.
GATTTGAAAATTTCAGCCAACAGCAGGGAATGAGTCAAACTCTTTCCTAGAGAAGTCAGGGCCCATTAATTGAAGCCCATTAAGGTGTGGCCGGCGGTTTCAAGAGAGAGGGAGGGGGAATAAATGCTAATCCCGAAATTAAATTCAGAATTTGAGAGGTTTTGGGGGGAAATCAATTTGAAATTTGATTTCAAATTAAATTGTAATCAATGCATTAATTGGGAATTGAATGAGGAATTTTAAAATTCAAAATCCATGAGGGATTTGGAGGGGATTAAATTTGAAATTTGGATTCAAGAGCCTTGAATGCATTAATGGAGCATTAAAGGGAATTTCACCCTCATAGGGCCGGCGGCATTGTGAGAGGGAGAGGAGTGATTAGGGAGATTAATTTCTTTCCAAATGAGTTTGAAACTTATGGGGGGAAAATAATGAGTCATTCAATTAGATTCCGTTCGAATTTTGAATTCGAAAGAACTTCCTTATTTGGAAGTTTGCAAATAAGGAAAGTTTTTGAATTTGAAATTTGAATTTCAAAATTCAATAACTCATGCATTTAATACGGGACCTCAATCAAGGAGCCATTATGATGATTGACATCTTCATCATGGCTTTGGGGCAAGGTGGTGGCCGGCGGCCATAGGAGGAAGAGGGGCTTGCTGTCGGGTTGGGGTTTCTTGATGGAGCTTGGGTTGTAGTGGAGGAAGCTAGTGGATAAAGCGGTGGATGATTGGATCTCGGGTAGGGCTTGGCGTGGAGAGGAGGAAAACGAGATTTGGAGAAGAAAATAATAAGATAAAATAAACCACGAGTCGAGGACGCTTCCAACGACTGGCGGGTATTGCTTTTGCCCTCACCTTGGGCTTTCCATAGAACTCACACAGAGATCTAGGAGAGAAGAACTCACTAAGAGATCTTCAAGACGGAACTCACAAAGAGAACACAAGAGCCAAAATTTTCATTCAATCATCATCCTCTCAATACAAGAAAGATAGCTTATAAATAGGCCTTATGAGAAGAAAAATAACAAAGACTGAAATGCCCTTCGGGCTACAACACTACATGACCACCCATAAGGGTATAAAGGAAAAAAACAACAATATGAAATAAACTAATACAAAAACATATAAATAAATAGCTCAAGATCGTAGCCGTTGATCTCCGATGTCCTCATCACAATCACTCAATATACCATGCTATAATTATCAATAAATCAATTGAAATGCAATTATAACTATATGAATTAAAATTTTACTAGTGGATCCTCCAGATGCATTTATATCACTCTGCTGGATTAGACTGTAAACTCTAGGTCATACGGGTGGCAGTATTGTTATAGCATATTGTGTAGGTCCTCTTTAACCTTCATCCACTCTTCTTCCATCTGTCCTGTTCATAAACCCTTCATTGTATTCTCTAGATCCCATGGTCCTTTGTCTATAGCCTTGCTTGGCTTGCTCCCCCCGAATTTCTGAAATAATTTTTTAAATGAAAAATCTAAATTTTAGTGCCGTGCCTTGCCAAAGAAGATAGAGAGAAGGAAAAGATAGAAGGTTGTTCGGAGCTTTTTTGTTTGTCAATTTGGTTCAGAGATTTTTTTCTATTCATTGTAAGTAACCCAAATGTCATTTCAAAGAATTTGAGTTACTTACAACAAATAGAAAAAATCTCTAAACAAAATTGACAGATGAAAAAGCTCCGAACAAACTTCTCTCTCCGCCCTCTCTCTTTCTTCTTTGGCAAGGCATGATGCTGAAATTCAAAATTTTCATTAAAAAAATTATTTTAGAAATTCGGGTTATTACAATATGAGCTTAGCAAGCTTGAGTGAGAAGGATCATTTGAGAGGGAATGAGTGACTGAGATGGTGGTCTAGGAATGCGGTGAGTGTCGAGCTAGCTTGATGAGGAATCCTCGATTGGACCCATAAGAAGGACGAGTTTCTTGGTTGGTGATTGATGTGTATTACCGGTTGATCATGTTGTGCAATTTCTGTTTTATTTAGGGGTTCCTCACTTCAAAAGAAATTATTTTGTCTTATATGTTTTATTTCTGAAAATTAAAGACAATTAATTCGACTAAACAATAAATTTAAGACGCGGAATTCAAATAAATATTTCAAGATTTAAACTTAAAACATTGAAAACATGCAAGAAAATTATTATGCCACTCAGTTTTAAACGATTATATTTGCTCTATGATTTGGTAACGACAAGGATGTCTATATGCAGCAACTTTATACCTTATTCAACCCTGTTAACGGTGCTGAGAAATTGGAGCAACAAAACTTGCGCTCAGATGAGATTGATGTTCTTGAGCAGAACTTCCTAAGATTCTTCTTTAAGGTACGTTAGTCTTTTAGCTCAATCATTGAACATCATAAAAGGGAGAAGAAACAATTCATTTCTTCCCCAAATGCTGATATTGTTGTTGGTAAGCCTTGCAATAATCTGTAAGGTTTCAAATACTGAGATAGATCTGGATTCCATAAATAAACTTTCCTGGAATGTTATTTTCATTGGCGTTTAAACTATTTAGCTCTGAGTTTTGTCATATTTGTTTCCTATGATGACACAGGTAATGGAAAAGAGCAATTTCAAAGTGGTCACAAATGAGGAGATGGATGTAGCACACCATGGGCAGTATCTCCTAAATCTTCCTATCAGAGTGGATGAATCAAAGGTTCAAATTTAAATTATTTTATATTTTTTCATGATTTTGTGCATTTTCCTGATTATGATTTTTTTTTTTTTAATGCTTCAAGTTGGACAAAAATCTTTTCTCAAGGTATTTCAAAGAGCATCCCCAGGAAAATCTCCCTGAATTTTCTGACAAGGTACTTATTTTTGTATATATATATATATATATTTATTTTTGGACTGTCACTTGGATGATTTGTGTATATAGAAGAAAGTGTAGAAAATGGATAAATATAACAGGTGTATAAAATTAATATAATGAAATGCCACAAAAAGATGGAGTGTAATTTTAGTAGCAATAGACCTAGTGAGGGGATTGTGACTTTGGGTCATCAAGTCATTAATAAGAGTACATGTTTTAGATATCTTGGATCAATTGTTCAAAATGATGGCGAAATAGATGTAGATATTATCAATAGAATTCAAGTTGGATGGTTGAAGTGGAGGAATGCATTGGGCTTGTTGTGCGATAGAACAGTCCCCCTCAAACTTAAGTTAAAATTCTATAAGATGGTGGTGAGACCTACAATGCTTTATGGTGCCAAATGTTGGCCATTAAAAGATAAGCATAATACTAAGTTAAGTGTTGTAGAGACGAGGATGCTTAGGTGGATGAGTGGCTTGACTCTTAGAGATATGATACGAAATGAGCATATACGTGAAAAGGTTGGAGTAGCTCCAGTGAAAGATAAGATTAGAGAGAGTCGCCTTAGATGGTTTGGTCACATTAAACGGAGACCATCCGATGACCCGGCTAGAAAAGTTGAGGTATTAGATTCAACTTATATTAAGAAAGGTAGAGATAGACATAAAAAGACTTTGTTAGAAAATATTAGAAATGATCTTTCTTTATTAGATTTAAATGAGAATTTGACTTTTAACCGGACACAATGGCGAAAAAGGATTCTTGTAGCCGATCTCACGTAGTGGGACAAAGGCTTGATGTTTTAATGAAATGCCACAAAATACAAACAAAATCAGTGGATATGACTAGAATTTGAATTAACACCTCCTGTAGCAACCTGTATGGTTGAAATAAGATCAAGTATGATGATTATCTACTACAGTTCTTCAGTACTCATACAACTATGAAGGGCGCTACAGAAGGATGTTGCAGTTTATACTTGGAATTAATTCTTCTGCAAAAATTCAAGTGTGAATCAGGTCCTTGAAACTATGATAATTAGCTCTTTAACTGGCTCTTTGCATAATTGAAGAATAATGCTCTTATGGGAGTAATTATAAACGAAAAAAGATCTATTAATAGAATTTAACCTTAGAGAAAATCGCTTGGCTGCTAAGATTAATTTTGTAATTTATCTAAGTTGTGATGTCAAAATGAGGGATGTGGGATTTTACGACATGTTTCAATTTAAATATTCTTTGTGCAATATTTTCTTTGATAATTTTCATTATAGAAATTTCTCAAGTTGATACCATAACAATAACATCAAACTTTTATCTAATTATGTGGGATCAATTACATGAATCCTCCTATAATAATCAAATTTTTATTTAAATCTAATAAAAATATTTTTAAATATATTTTAATCAAGTATTTTTAAATTTATTTTTATCAGTTTTTAATATAAATCATATGTAATACATCTACTCTCCTAAATGGGTCATTAAAAATCTAATATTTAATGTGACAAACGACTCTCTCTAATCTTATTTGTGATTGGTGCTACTCTAATCTTATCACATTAATAATTTACTAATTATTATATTTTATTATGTAATATCTATTTTTTTAAAATGAAAATATTCTCAACTATTATTTTTTATTCCGTTATTTGTATTTAATATTATTTTAAAATCAATGAATTTATTCCTATTTTTTCAACTATTATTTTTTTGTTATGCATTCCCTTGTTCTTGGCTTCATCGTCTCGCCTGCCCCGGCAACCTGCCTTTGCTGCGCTGCATCCTGCCCGCTGCTAACACCACCCCCTGCTAGGCTGCTGACGCCCTCCTCTTCGCGGGACAATCTGTCCTGCTATTCTATCTCCTCTACGCTGCTCCCGCACCAGTCCCTGTGTCTTGCCGCTCTGTCGCTAGCCCATAACAGCGTGCTCCCACTGCCGTGCATCCTACTGCGCTACTCCCGCGCGCTATGCGCCTCTTCTACTATATAAATCTTTCTGCTCCTGCACCACGCGCCACTGCGCATTGTGTCTATTTGAGCAATCTTTCCAGCAGTGTTGATGAGCATCTCACCTTAGCCACTTGTCGATAACCTTTCTCACTTGTCTTGTCGTGGATCTAACTCTACTCTAGGATTCATTAACTGCTTCGGTACTCTCTTTTTCGTTATCCGTTGTTTGTGAATGACTTTCTCCTCACACTGACTGTAAAACTTAAATATCTCCTAAATACTTGTTTTCACTTTTCGTTTTTCTGATGTTTGGAAATGACTTACTCTATTGAAACTCAATAGTATAAACAATCTCATGTGATTTCGTGGTTTTTATTTCCTTGTTGGCTCTTATGAGAAATTTCATAATACAGTAGCTCTCATTGCCAAATAAATGATCATCACCAAAGATTCAAGTGGAAAATTTCTTTCTAAGTTGTTCTCATATTAATGCTCAATAGAGATTATAGACAACTCAAAACAGAGAATGAACTCAAAAGTGTATCTTGTATTGAGTTTCTAGTACCCTGTTAAACAGTTGTATTTATAGACCTTACAAACCAATGATATCAGTACATGTGTAAGAGAACGTGTTACAACAATTGTATTACATTATTGTTACGTTTCTGCTGTTACTCCCCCTCAAGCTGATGGAGCATTCTGAACAGTAAGCTTGGTATGAAGAAGATGAAATCTAGGAGTTGACAAAGGCTTGGTTAATATGTCCGCTACTTGATCCTGTGTAGTAATCACATATATAGTAATGTTTCCAGAGTTAATATGATCACGAATAAAATGATGATCGATTTCTATATGTTTAGTTCTAGCATGAAAGACCGGATTATTTGCGAGTGCAATAGCTGAGTTTTATCACAATTAAGTTTTGTTGGAGAAGAAAGATTAATTTGAAAATCTTGCATCAGCCACCTAAGCCATATGATATCAGAAATTGCTGTCACTAATGCCCCCTGTATTCAGATTCTGTAGATGAGCGAGCAACAATATGTTGCTTTTTAACGCTCCAGGATATCAATGTATTTCCTAAGATAGTGCAATATCCTGATGTGGAACGCCGATTTTCTTGATCTCTTGCCCAATCAACGTCTGAAAATGATTTAAGTTCTAGAGATCTAGCATAATTCGGAAGTCCAAACTATATGGTACCTTTAATGTATCTTAGCAATCGTTTGAGTAGGTACGTGTGTTGAGATGTAGGATGATGCATATGTTGGCATAGAACATTCATAGCATAAGAGATATCCGGTCTTGTTATAGTTTGATATTGTAATGAACCTGTAATTTTTCTGTAAGCATGTAGATAAGCTAATATCAGATCATCTGGAATAAACTGTGGAGGCTTGGTGCAACATGGATTTGAAAGCGGTTTACAGAGGTTCATTCCAGCAGCTTTAAGAATAGATGTTGCATAGTTTTCTTGATGTAAGAAGAACGAATTCAGTGTTTTGACAATTTGAATACCCAGAAAATTGTTAACTGTACCAAGATTCTTCATTGCAAATTTGTTACTTAAATGCTGAATGGTGTTTCGAAGCATAGTGGTGTCATTGCCTGTAAGAAGAATATCGTCCACATATACTACAAGATAAATTTGAATGTTGTCTTTAGATAAGATAAGTAATGATGAGTCTGCTTTTTCATGAGTAAAGCCAATAGACTTGAGATATGTGGAGAATGTATTGAACGGTTGAACCATTGCCTAGGAGCTTGTTTAAGCCCATAGATAGCCTTCCTTAAACTACAGACATGATTAGGATACTCTTTGTCTTCAAATCCTTTTGGTTGCTTCATATAGATAGCTTCATCCAGTTGTCCATGTAAGAAAGCATTCGTTACATTTAATTGATGTAACTGCCAGTTTTTAACAATCGCAATGGTCAATAGGACTCTGATTGTAGGAAACTTAGCCACCAGGCTAAATGTTTCCTGGTAATTGATGTCATACTTTTGATTATTACCTTGAGCCACAAGCCTTGCTTTATATCTAGCAATGGATCCATTTGAGTTAAATTTGATTATGTATGTCCACTTGCTACCTAGAATTGAAGTATTATGAGGAGGTGGAACGAGTTCCCACGTTCCTTGCTTTTGTAAAGTCAGAAATTCCTCCGCCATTGTAGTCCTCCATTGTGGTATTTTAATGGCTTCTGAATAGGTAGTTGGTTCTTCTGAGACACACACATCGGGCTTCTCCTGATCCTGAATCAGATTAAGTATTTGTCTTGATTGAGAGAGTCAGTTTTGAGTCTTGTTGTCATAGGATGATTGGATTGAGAAGTTTTAGTTGGTGGAGGTAATGATGGGGATAGTGAGGGATATAATGAAGAGTTGCATCTGTTTGTATTATTTGTGGTTATGTGATTTGTTTCAACAGCAAACTCATGAGATGCTTAGGTTAAGTTTATGTTGGAGGAGCATCTTGTGGTGTTCGTAGAAGATGAGTGTTGGTAAGGGATTATAGAAGTTGGAACTAGAAGCTGTGGCGTATTTTGAACTGGAATATGTAAAGATGTATAAGGCAGTTTAGATTTAAACGGAAAGGAGGTTTCAGCAAAAGTTACATGTCTAGATGTATATATTTTGTTGGTTGTGATATCTAGACATTTGTATCCTTTTGAGTTGCTTGAGTAGCCAAGAAAGACACACCTTAGTGAGCAAGGTTCCAGCTTGTGTCTCTGATTTGGTGGAATCCAAGGGAAACAAGAACATCCAAATACTCTTAAAAACGAATAATCTGATTGCTTGTGAAATAGAACTTGAAGAGGAGAGTTGAGATCGGAGACTCTGGATGGGAGTCTATTTATGAGATACCAAGCTGTAAGCACTACATCTGGCCAAAATGAGTGAGGAATAGATATTGTTTGCATAAGAGTCGTTGTAGTTTCTATGAGATAGCGATGTTTTCTTTCAGCCACCCCATTTTGCTCAGGAGTATATGGGCAAGAAATCTGATGTTGAATGTCATTTTGAGTTAGAAAAGCATTGAGGTGAGAATAGACAAATTCTTTCCCTCCATCAGATCTTAAACATTTTATACAATGAGTGGTTTTGTTTTTCAACAAAACATTTGAATTTAATGAAAATAGAAAAAACATCAGATTTGTAGTGCATAGGAAAAACCCAAGTAAAACGTGAAAAATCATCAATGAAAATCACATAATACTTGAATCCTTGATGTGAAGTAACAGAAGATGGACCCCAGACATCTGAATGAATGTGGCTAGGGGTTGAGAGGATCTAGAAAGAGATTTAGAAAACGACAGTTTATGGCCTTTAGAGACCTTACAGTCATTGCAAACAAGACTAGTAGTAGGAATGTTAAGTAGTTTGTTTGTATTGGAAACAACATCGAGAATATAAGCATGAGGATGACCAAGCCTTTGATGCCAAAGGGAAGAAGCTTGGCGGTTTTCTGTTAGAGAAGAAGTTTTGTCAGAGAGAATAGCATAGTTGATTGGATATAGTCCTTTATGGCTTGGACCCGACAGAAGACGTTGCTTTGTCTTTAAATCCTTTATAACATATCCAGATGCATCAAAAGAAACACATACATTATTATCATGAACTAAATTAGAAACAGATAACAGGTTGTGTGATAGATTTGGGATATGAAGATGAGGAGATGTTCGAAGCTTACGATGTGGTGTAGGTAAGATACCATTACCAGAATGCGCAATCGGTAGAGATCGTCCGTCACCAATAGTAATGTTGTCATTACCATTGTATTGCGTGGCTTGAGACAGATTTTCTAGCAAGTGTGTGAGATATGCAGAAGCACCCGAATCTAAATACCAATCATGATTGGCCATTTCATTTGCTGCCATCATAGCTCTTGATGGCTCTGAGTTTATTTGTTGTCTCCGGAGGATTATAACTCATATTCATACGATGCCAACAGTTCTGTGCCGAATGACCTTTCTTGTTGCAGATTTGGAATATTATACCAGGTGATGATGCATTTCTACATGATTGCTGATTAGTTCGGCCTCTCCCCCTTCGTCCTCTACCTCGTGACGAGTATAATGCTGTTGACGAGTTTGTAATGGAGACCTGCTTAATGGATTCAGCTTGTAAATTGATTTCCTCACTTATCAAAAGAAAATAAAGATCTTCGAGATCAATTGGATGAAGTTTTGTTTGAATGGAAGTCTTGAATTCTTGATATGCCTGTCGAAGCCCATTTAGAATATAAAGAATAATATCTTCTTGATCGACATTTGATCCTGCCGCTGCTATATTATCAACAATAGTTTTTATTTCCATTAGGTATTGAGACATGTTGTTATTCTTCATTTGATCATTCTAAAGCTCATTCTTGAGTTGTATTACTCTCGATTTGTTTGATGATTGAAGTCTACGTACTATTGTTGTCCATATGTCCGAACACGATTCAAGATTTATTACATACGAAAGAATTGCTGGAGACAACATCGAACATAGTGCTGCAGCAAGATTCTGGTCAATAAGCATCCATTCGTTGTACTTTGGGTTGATCTCATCAGATCCATCAGATCGTTGAAGAAAACGATGCGATGGTGAGGCAGAAGGAAGAAGAAAGTTAGCAAATCCATTTGCGTTCAAGAGTTTGAGAACCTGTGATTTCTATATAGGGTAGTTTTCTACAGATAGCGGAGTGTTGACGATGATCTTGATGTTAGAAATGACGAACTTGAGAGACGCCGGTATACTTCCATGATCATCATAGATATCGGTTGTTGTTCCGCTATTTGTGATTAGGAGTTCGCCATAGGCAGAAAAAAAAATCAGAACTGCTCTGATACCATAAAGACAACTCAAAACAGAGAATGATCTCAGAAGTGTATCTTGTATTGAGTATCTAGTACCCTGTTACACAGTTGTATTTATAGACCTTACAAACCAATGATATCAGTACACGTGTAAGAGAATGTGTTACAACAATTGTATTACATTATTGTTACGTTTCTGCTATTAGAGATGAACCAACTTGTGGATCTACAGCCATGTTTCATGTGACTACCAAAAGTTGTGGGGTTTCTTTTGTTCCACATAATGTTATGATACTAACATTTATCAGGTATGCAAACATCTTTTTCTTACAATAGGGTGAAATTTTGTTCAAACATACTATAACACATTGAAAAGAAAAATAAACGTCTTTATTATTTCCACTTCGGCTCTTCCTTACTAATCTCACTACTTGGAAAAAATAAAATGGCAAGTTTTTGCTATGAGTTTCTCTCTAGTTTCCATCCATTCTTCTAGGCCATTCAAGCTCAATTATTGGATGACTCCATTGTTTTCAATACCTTCATCATTATCTAGAAAGTTCTCAGGATTATTAAGCTTTCCTCTTTTGATCTTGAATAGATTGCTATTATTGCTAACATCAATGGTCGGTTGTCATAATTATGGCAATGGTGTGTGCAAGATGTTGCAATTCCCTTCAAAAAGTACTTTTATTAGAAGTGGATATTCAATAAAGGTGGATGAGATATTTTGATAAGCTTTTAAATGAAGATTGTGAGAATACGATTAACTTTAGTGACTTTAGTACGCTAAATGAAAATATAACAACAACAACATCAAGCCTTTATCCCACTACGTGGGTCGGCTAAATGAAAATAGTGATTTTTATTTTAATCAACATATTAGTAACACCGAAATTAAAGAAGAAAATGAAGTGTTAAAAAGTTGTTTGGACCTAATGATATTCTAATAGAGGTGTGAAAATGTTTAGGAGATAAAGAAATTTTTGGCTTACGAAAACTTTCAATATTATTTTCACTGCTAGAAATATGCCAAATGAGTGGAAAGGGGGTGTTTTGATTACTATTTTTAAGAAATAAAGGTGATGATGCATAAGAGTGTGTGAATTATAGAGGAATTAAGTTAATGTGTCATATATTAAAACTTTGGGAGAGAGTTATTGAGCATAGGTTAGGATGTGATACTATATTTTCTCAACGTCAATTTGGATTCATGCTGGGTAGGTCTAATATGGAAGCTATACATTTATTGAGAGGTTTGATGGAGAAGTATAGGGAGAATGAGGAGGATCTATAAATGATGTTTATTGATTTAGAGAAAGCTTATACTCAAGTCATTAAGGATATGTATGTAGGAATTGTTACTTGAGTTCAAACACAAGGAGGTTGGACCAAGAATTTTCCTATTTTAGTTGGATTACATCAATGATCAGTTTTAAGCCCATATCCTTTTGCTTTAGTCATGGATGTTCTTACTAGACATTTGCAGGAGGAATGTACCTGGGTATATGTTTTTTTGCTGATGATATCTTTCTTTTTGATAAAACTAGAGAGGGAGTTAAAGGTAAACTTGAATTATAGAGGTCAACCTTAGAGTCTAAAGGTTTTCGTTTGAGTAGATCTAAAACCTAATACATGGAGTGTAATTTTAGTAGTAATAGATCTAATGAAGGGATTTTGACTTTGGACGATTAAGTCATTAATAAGAGTACACGTTTTAGATATCTTGGGTCTATTATCCAAAGTGATAGTAAAATGGATGGGGATGTTATTATTAGAATTCAAGTTGGATGGTTGAAGTGGAGGAATGCATCAAGCTTGTTGTGTGATAGAAAAGTACCCCTCAAACTTAAGGGAAAATTCTATAAGATGGTGATGAGACTTGCAATGCTTTAGGGTGCAAAATAATGACCATAAAAAGAGAAACATATAATTAAGTTAAGTATTGTAGAGATGAGGATACTTAGGTGAATGAGTAGCTTTACTCTTAGAGATAGAATGTGAAACATGCATATAAGTGAAAAGGTTGGAGTAGCTCCAGTAGCAGATAAGATTAGAGAGAGTCGCCTCAGATGATTTGGTCATATAAAGCATTGGCCTTATGCTAACCCGGTTAGGAGAGTAGCTGTATCAGATTAGGCCTATGGTAAGAGAGGTAGAGGTAGACCTAAAAAGATTTGGTTAAAAAATATTAGAAATGACCTTTTTGTATTATATTTAAATGAGAATTCGACTCTTAATGGTACATATTGGAGAAAAAGGATTCATGTAGTTAGCCCCACGTAGTAGGATAAAGGCTTAATGTTGTTGTTGAATTAAAAAAATATACTATCATTGCTAGATCTAGCACTAAAAGCTGAATACAGGATTGACACATTACTCATGTGCAATGATGTGGATAAAAAATATTATTGAAGAGTTTTGACTTTTTTGTTACTTAGTCGATGATTTTTAAGAGTAATAATCAAACAATCATTTATATTGTTGGCAACCCTACTCATTCATAGAAAAAACACAATATGTGAAGGTGATTGTGATGCAGGACTAAAATGCCTGAGCAATGTTAGAAAGAACCTTGCACAATTTAATTTAGAGAGCTTTATTAACTAAAATACTAGTAATGAAAAACAATGAAATAAATCAAGAAAGTGATGAGACAAGCTTAGGCCAAGTCACACGATTAGAGGTTAGGATCTCAAAATACTCAATAATTCAAAACATAACATACATGAAAGATTTCCAAAAAGAAATCACTACACTAACAATGAGATTATTCACTATGAAAAGTCCTTCACTCAGTTCTAATTTACTAGGCTTAGCAGAGAGGTTTAACACGATTGTAATGAATCAATTAAAACCACAAGTGGGGTAAGAGTCAAGTAAGAGAAGATTAGGGGAATGATTCACCTTGCTTAGGATTTGGAGACAATCTGCCATTGGCGAAAGAGAGTTGTTCCTCAATAGATTCAGCGAGGGTGAAGATGATCCTCTCCACATAATCCTCCATGGTTTGGTCAACCTTGAGGTTTAGGTCAAAGAAAGGGGAGTTGAGGATGTCATCGTGGCCTTGGTCATCGTAAACAAATCCGTGGTCACGTTCCGGATCTGCCATACATGGGTAGAGATGAGAGGGAGATTAACTTGTGAGAGCAAAGAGGAGGGGAGAAGAGAGGGAGAGGGGCCGGTGGCTAATGGGATGGGGAGAGGATTGTTTACAAAATCTGAAATAGTAATTTCAGATTTAATTAGGAGGGGTTTTGTGATTGAAATTTTGAATTTCGAAATTGGGGAGAAAAGGGAAAGAAGTTTATTAGGTGGGGAGTTGATTGGAGCTTCAAAAGGAAGGGGAGTTAATGTGGGATAGGGAGGGAGAGGGAAGGGGGGCCAACGGCATCATAGGTGTAGGAGGGCTTTGGGTGGGGTTTTAATACTTGCTTTAATTAGGATATTAAATTAGGAACAATGGGATTAAATCAAATCCAATTAGAAAATTAATTGTAGTTGATTTAAGCAACTTTCCTAAAATAGACCATCTTATATTAGGAAATAATCTCAAATTCAAAATTGATTGGAATTTGAAATCAAATGCTTCCCTAATTCAAAGTGTCTCATACATGGAAAGAGGGAAAGGGGGGGGGGGGGGGGAGGATTTGATATGTGGAGGCAAGGGGATTAGGGTTGGGTGGCCAGCGGCTAGGGTTAGGTAGCGGTGGAGTTTGGGATTGGTTGGCCAAGGTTAGGGATGGGGGTCTTTGGTGGCCGGCGGCTAGGAGGAGCTGGAGGTGGGTTATTGGCCGACGGCTTGGAGGAGTTGGAGGTGGGTTATTGGCTGGCGGCTAGGAGGAATTTGATGGGGAGGCCGACAGTTTAAGGGAGAGAAAGGAAGGAAGAAAGGGAGAAGAACATAACCACGAGCCCGGACGTTTCCTGCAGCTTGTGGGTGATCCAATTCCCTCACCTAGGGATTTCTCTCCAAGATCTCTCAAACTCTCACAAGAACTCAATTGTTGAAATTTCATAGTCATATTCATTCTCCCTCAAAGGAGGGGAAGGCTTTAAATAGCCCAAAACAACAAAGACTCAATTTCCCTTAGGGCATACATAGGACTAAGCCGTTAAGCGAGGGTATAAACGGAAAAAATACATCAAACTCATGAAACATAATACAATAATAAAACTAATACAACAATAATCAAAAGTAGATCAGTGCGATCGTGGCCGTAGATTGTCGGCTCCCCTTTGGTAGACTCTCCAAGTCCTGATGTCCTCATCAGATTGTCATTATCAGGGATGTAGTTTCCTTAAATAGGTTCATCACTCCTCATGTCTCTAGTGAAGAACAATTAGTATATATATTTGCAAAGGCTTTGGGGACATTTTGATTACCCAATCTTTGCAGCAAGTTAAATTTCTATGATATATAAGATCTAGCTTAATGGAGTGTTTTTGAAGAAATTTACTTGGTTGGAAAATTAGTTTTTAGTAAATATTTCATCTTTGACATCTAATATATTCTCTTAATTGAGAGTATTCTTAATATTATTTCTTTCTTATTATGTTGTTTTTACTTGGCTGAATATAGGCACCAATATTATAGTGAAATCAACAAGTTCGTTTATATTGTTTCATCAAATAGTGAATTTGAAAAGTAAATACAACAAGCTTTCTAATAATCCTGTTGACCATCGACGATCATACATGAGGTGGGACATTAGTTGAACAATCAAACATCTTTACACAAATAAAAGTTCTTTTTTGTTAAGATGCTTTGGAAAATTACTGGACATGCTGACTAGTACTTGATTAAATCTCTTGAAGTTTGATTATTTCTGACACATTATGTGGACATAGTACATAGTCTTTCGGCGAGGTATTGGCTTTGACAGAACAACGGATTACTTCTTCATGGAAAAATTGGATATGCTTATAGCACGTTTTTGGCAAAGGATTCTTAGAGCTTCTAAGTAAGCTGTTTTCAAGTTCTCAGTCACTAGCAAATTACTATTCTATGTCTTAAAAAGAAAAATTGAAATGGCAGGTTGGAAAAGTTTTTGTCCAGAAAGACAAGCATGAGGCGAAGGACAGATTCACAGAAAGCTGATGAAACAATTGGAGAAACAGAATTGCAGGACTTATATGTGGAACGCATCCAGCTTAAAAAGATGGAGCTAAAGTTCTTATTCAGGCCCTATATGCAATATTTTTGGGCTTCTGGCACTTTCTCATCTTCACTCTAAAAATAGTTATCTATCTGTTACAGTATGCAAAATTTGTTCGGAAAGATTACAATCCAGGAACCAACTTTTGATAGGATGATTGTTGTCTACAGGTAAATTCTGGGAAATGTTCCACTCAGAATGAGATAGTGTTTTATTATTATTATTATTATTATTATTATTTTAGAATGAGATATTGTGTTCTTTGAACTCTGGTATCAGGAAAAAGTGAATCATTGATGTGCTGATAATATCAATAGATTAACCCAAAAGTTTTATCATTAATGACGTAGGAGAGCCAGCAGTGATGACAAGAAAGACAGAGGAATCTATGTTAAACATTTAAGAGCATTCCTATGGCTGATATGGAGCTAGTTTTGGTGAGTTCAGGGCATAAACAGTAACTATTTGTTTGAAAAGAAATATTGTCATGGATCTCTTGCTCTGAAATGTAACTTATGGATCTGCATTCTTTTCTTGTAGCCTGAAAAGATCAATCCAAGCCTGACCCCAATGGATTGGGTTAAATTCCTGAGCTCTGTTGTCATTGGACTTGTAAGTTTCTCGAAAACTAATAATCAGATGATTAATATCATCCAAGACTGAACTCATAATTACATTTCATCTGATAGTGTTAATTGTCCAGGTAACTCTGATTAGCTCTCTTGAAATGCCCAAATCTGACATTTGGGTTGTTATAGCCATCCTTTCTGGTGTTATTGGCTATTGTGCAAAGATTATTTTTCGTAAGTACAAATCTTAGATCATAATCATTGACACCAATTTAGCGTTTTTTGCAATGACTGATCTTGTTAGATTCACATGGAAACAATAAGCACATGCACTTTAGTATGGCCAAAAAGAAGAAGAAGAAGAAGAAGAAAGAATACATATGTTAATATGCAAAATTTGTCCTTAAACAGTTAAACAGAAATCCCCATGCGTTTCTTGTTAATTTAATAACACAACTTGGTCATCTGACAGGTTTCAACAAAACTTGGTAACTTATCAAAATTTAATAACACAATCGATGTATGACAAGCAACTTGATAGCGGAAGAGGCACGCTTCTACACTTGTGCGATGATGTAATTCAACAGGAAGTAAGTATCGAACTTGGAAATTATGCAAGGCACTTTGTAGCAATCATTCATCAATTAACATCCTTCTGTTCTCTGCTAATTGACAGGTTAAAGAAGTGATAGTGTCTTACTTTATATTGATGGAGCAAGGGAAGGCAACAATTCAAGTATAAGCTTTTTGTGCTCTTACTTTTATCAGCTTTGCATGTTGAAGAAATATTCTGCAGATCAGTTGCATTAATATCGTTCAGATGGGTGCATAGGATCTCGATTTTAGATGTGAAGAACTCATCAAGGATGAGTTTGGTGTTCAATGCAATTTTGATGTGGTAGATGCTGTTCAAAAGCTGGAGAAGCTTGGACTGGTAACTCGAGTAAGTATAATTATGCACCGTCATTCTTGCTTATATTCATGGTATTGATTATAATCTAGCATCTTCTCTTGGTAAGAAACAAGATACATCTCATGCCGTGCTGCCAGTTTTAGGGTTATAAACAATCTCTCTTTAAATGGAAATAGTTTGGTAGTTGCAATGTAGGTTAAAGTAGGTAATTTCTTTCATGAACCTTTTGTTGGTTGTATAATCATAAGGTTTTGTTTTGAAGCCAATAATAGATTGTGGAGAAAAATTTTGAGAGACTAGAATATATTTGTTTTAGGAGATTAATTTAGAGAAGAAATTATGGAGGACAAGGCAAAGAAAATGAAAAGGAGGAAGGGATAGAGAATAAAAAGAGGTAGAGAAGGGGAAGTGTGGAAATATTCCTATTCCTATTGTGAATATCTACCCACAGATTCACATCCTAGTTAGCGCTAGCCATCTGCTTCAATTATGCCTAATGCTCATCATGCCAAGACACCCGTCCAGCTGCCATTTTGGCCAACCACCTCATTGATCCATATGTGTTGACCTGTAAAATTTAAACAAAAAAAAAAAAAAATGAAAAATCAATCAAATCTCACCTGCCCTCTGTCGAAACTCGTCACACGACCCTCGCACGTCGTCGCACGACCTCGCGTCATTTCATCACACGACGGCCTCGCGTCGTTAAAAGGAAGCGAAAGCAAGGCCTTCGGCCTCCCTTCCTCTCTTCCCCGAGCTCTCCCTCTTCCGCAAACTCACTCACCGACTCCCCTCTGTGCTGTTCGGCTTCACTCGATCGACGACTTTCCCTCCCTGTCGGGATCAGAGGTTGCGACAGTTTTGATCGGAAGCAGAGCGGGAGCTCACCGGCTGTGAAGACAACTTCCTACCTTTCGTGCGCTTCTTCCCCTCTTTCCGACGCCGCTTCCTACCTATAGGATCGGAAGTTACGACATTTTGATCGGACGCCTGAACGGGAGCTAGCCGGCTGTGAAGTTAACTTTCTCCCTTTCGAGCGGCTTCTCCGACCCTCCGTGGCTCTTCGACGTCGCACCTTCTCCGGTTCCCCCCCTCTCCGATCGGAAGCATTAGCGGGAGCTCGCTGGAAGTGAGGGTAACTTTCTCCCTTTCGAATGCTTCTTCGGCCAACTCCAGTAAATCCACAGAACTTTTTTTAATTTATTATAATAATTATTTAATTATAATTGTAATTAATTAGTTAATTATAATTAGTTAATAATTAATAATTAGTTATTAATTATAATTATTTGATTAATTATAATTAATTTTGATTAATTATAATTAGTTATTAATTAATTATAATTATAATTAACTTACTAATTTTAATTAGTTAATAATTAATAATTAATTATAAATTATAATTGTCTAATTATTATTATAAAAAAAGAAAGGGAAGAAAAATCCCATTGTCCCTTACCCCGGGCCTTCCTCGACATCCGAGCCGACATCCACCGCCGGTCCATTAGTCCGCCGGTTCACCGGCCCCGAAGGTATAACCCCCTAAACTCAGGCTTCCGTCCTTGATGTGTACGACGGACCGAAAAACCGCCTATACACGCCTTTATTGCGCGTGGTGGGATGGGACCCCGGTCCGACGCCTACGACGAGGCGGACAGTCGCCTCCCCTCCCGCTCTCTTACCTCGTCATGTGTGGCGAGTCAGTGGTCCACCTATGCACGCTTTTCTTAGCGTGGTAGGAAGGGCAACTTGCGCGATACCTACGATAAGGTAAGCGAGCAACCTTTGCCCTCTTATCTCGACTAACGTGTCGGGCCGGCGGTCTACCTATGCACGCCTTTATTGAGCGTGGTAGGAGGGGCAACCGGCACGACACCTGTGTTGAGGTAAACGAGCGACCCTCGCCCTCTTATCTCGACTAACGTGTCGGGCCGGCGGTCTACCTATGCACACCTTTATTGAGCGTGGTAGGAGGGGCAACCAGCACGACACCTGTGTTGAGGTAAGCGAGCGACCCACGCCTTCCTGTCTCGACATGCGTGTCGGACCGGCAAACCACCTAAGCACGCCTTTAGTGAGCGTGGTAGGAGGGAAACCGGTTCGACGCACACGGCGAGGCTAGGTGAGCCTGGTGTACCCTTTTCTTTGCGCGGCCGGAATAATTTATAAGTATCCCCGGGCGGGGGAAAAACAACTGCCTTTCTTCTTGTAACAGGTACCGTCAAAGACCCCATGCACGCCTTTATTGGCCGTGGTGGGAAGAAAAATCACGGCCGAGGTGTCCTCGAAAGAGGGCACCTACCATGCACGCCTTTATTGGCCGTGGTGGGAAGGCCCAGTTTTCTCGTAATTTTCCCCTAAACAGGGGAGACGCCGGGAGGCTGCCGAAATTTCGGGTGAAATATTACTACACTCGGACCTGGTTTGAAATCAAAAGAACAAAAGATTTGGACCAAATGAGAAAGAGCAGTGAGCTTTGAACATGAACATGAACTGTGGACTTGTGGACTAGAACCAAAACTCAAATGATTCCTAAAGGCCAAATCCAAATAAAATCAAATCAAATTGGAATCAAATCCAAGTGAAAATGACTATTCAATTGAACTTGCAAGATCTCAAAAGAATTTGAGTAATCATTTTAACATACACTCGGGCTCAAATTCAAATTTACTAAGTGTGGAAGACACTAAAATTGAACAAGAAGGGACATAGAAATGACCTTGCACATTGAGCTCACGAGGTTGATTCAAATCAGACTTGGAAGGATTCAGACTTGAGTCAGACTCGACACCAATCAAACTACAACACCTCCTATAGATGTATTCAGTGTACGACACACGATAAATGCAAATGCCCACAATCTATAGTAGAAGGCTCCTACGCATTCGACCTACGGCCTAAACAAGCACAATCCCACCACCCGAGATTGGTGAAAGGGTGGATAAGATGCGAAAATAATAGATCTGCTGCAAATACATTCAGGAGGTCGTAGCGGATATAATGGTCCTCCGCCAGCTAATACAAGTCACTTGTGGATAACAACAGTGTGTATGTCGTATGCACAACGAACTACTGTGGACACAAGTACATCTCTTATGACGATCCCTACGAGGTCAAATGAACTATACTGGCAAATAAAAGTAACAAGTCATAGAGTTCATATACGGCTACCATATATGCTAATGTGATCTCTAGTACAACAATTGCCTGTTGATTGAGATGACAATACTGGAGACCGAAAATCAAGGATCTACCTCTATAAGCAAGTGCAATTATCAAATCCACCTGAGATTGGTGAAAGGTGGATATGGTGTAGGGACAACTGCTCTTATGCAAATACTTTCAGGAGCTCGTAGTAGATACAACAGTTCCTACAAAATCAACGTACAATACTTGTGACAAGTAACAGACAGTTGCAAGGCGTACGAGTACTGTCCATTTGTGGCAGTCAAAGATCTGTCTCCTACAAACAAGTACAATCAATACCCACCTGAGATTGGTGAAAGGTGGGTAGGTTGCAAGAACGATAACTTTCCTACAAATACTCCTAGAAGCTTGTAGCAGATAAAACGGGTCCCTGCAAAGGAGCATAAACCACTTGTGGATAACAACAGTGGATACATCGTAGAAGCAATGAACCACTGTGGGCACGAGTACAGACATCGCCTACAACAATGGTGATCAAAATCGTCAAGTACATCGAGTACAAAGACAACTCGATATACGAAAAAGGACATCGCCTCGCAAAAGAAAAGAAGTGTTTTGAATAAATCAGAACTAAACTTCCTGGTGTTCCAAAGCCTCTTCTTAATCCTATACTCAGGAAGAAAACAGCTCCGATATCTGCAAATATCAGAAATGACAAGCACCATCTATACCAAAGATCCTAAAAGGAGTTATTTCCAAACAAACAGTCATTGACTCCAAAACCCAGAAGAACCTTCCCCGGTGAATGAGAAAGGGGGAGGGGGTCAACATCAAGACCAAACGCTTCCGGATCTGCAACATTCGTACTAGCAGACAGAAGGCGTCCACAAACTACAACTCCACGCCACCGGATCTGCAATATTCGTACTAGCAGACAGAAGGCGTCTACGATCTACAACTCAACGCCACCGGATCTGCAACATTCGTACTAGCAGACATAAGGCGTCTACGATCTACAACTCAACGCCACCGGATCTGCAACATTCGTACTAGCAGACAGAAGGCGTCTACGATCTATAACTCAACGCCACCAGATCTGCAACACTTCTACTAGCAGACAGAATGCGTCAATAAGATCTGAAATAAATACCCCTGCACGTACACTATAAATTGTATACACATAGGTACACCAAAGAGGTATATAAAAATCACTCGCATGGGCCCCGACGAGCGTGTTATTGGTACACACGTGACGCTTAGGGATGCTGCGCGGGTTGACAAGTGAATTCAAGTTCGAATCCGATCCTTCTATACGGATCAATAGAAGTCGACAAGATTCGAACTACCTAACAAAATACACGATTGTAGCGACCGGTGTATTTGTTTAAATACATTCTTTTTAGGCCTTCAAAGCCTAAAATCAAGAGAATTCACTAAACAAAAGGCACAAAGCCTACGAGAAATCCGATCCCCTATCGATAAGTTGATAGGGTCGACAAGGTTCAATCAAATGGAAATGACCCCTAAACACCCCGATGATGGCCGCGTTGATTGAAGATCTCAACCGGAGGGGTTCTCAAATATTTCAAATGTCTCCCAAATACCCAAAGTCCGCACAAAATCCATACTCCAAAAATTCAAAAATCAATCCCAAAAATCCAGATATTTAAATCTGAAATCAATCCATCAATCACTCAAAGCAAAATCCATCCACCCTCCGCAACAGTCTGCCGGGGTGGACAAATTCAAATAAACTCTAGCTCACAAAGAGCCAAATGCCTAGTCGAAAATATCACTAGGATCCATTCTTAAAACAATCTCCTGCTAGTAAGGACGTGGTACGTGTCCTCTAACCGGCGGTTAGCTGCCAAATGGCACCGCAGGATAAACGGTTATGACCCGGGGCCCTCTGAACCAAGTGGTTTCGCCGCCAAATGGCACCACAGATACCGGTTATGGCCAGAGCCAATACGTTCCTTATTGGCATCAAATCCTTGAGATATGAATCAATAGGATATGATCGATAGGGCACAAAGCCCTCTGTTAGCTAAGGTGGATTCAAATTTGTCCCCTTAGACAAACATCCAACCCCGGTCTACAAGGTCCCCTTGGACGAAGCAACCCATGGCTGCCGACAAGGATCCTTCTGTCAGGTTGGGTCGACTACCTCCTCTGACTAAGTAGACCAGGGACCACGATGGCCCGGGACGACGGAACCATGGGATCTTGATCGGGTCCATCATCCATTCCCCCACCATCCGCTTTAAGTGCTAGAGGGTGCAATTTCTATTTTAAATATTAAATCTTTCCAAATATCCAAACTTCCCAAATTCTCAAATCCAAATCTAATTTTCAATACCCAAACCTATGCTGCTACTATATGCCAGATAACACGTATATTCTACGTATCTGATGGACGACTAGCCTTAATCGAAAGTTCTCTCTCGTGATCGGGAGGGGTAATTAACTATAGGGGCTTGCGCCTATAGGAAACCAGAACTCAGATCATAAAGTCCTCACAAAATGAGGGCGAAATCTCTGGGTAGTGTCTTATCTACAAACCCATCTGCCTTCCAAAATTTACCTCGGAACTTATTTCGTTAAAACTCCCTCGCCGAATAAGAAAAGGGAGCGGAGGCCGGGGCCGAATTTTCGGAGCCTACAGATTTCTGGCGACTCCACTGGGGACTGATTTCTCTTTCCATCTCTGGCTAGTCATTTATAGGCTATAATATCAGTAAAAAAAATAATTATAATGATATTGAGCTCTATGCGGTGAACATCAGTATGTGACATTTGATCATTATATCCAAAGATCCATCCTTAAAAGGTCCCGATAGAGCTAAAAGCTACCATCTCTTATGATAGTAAAGCAAAGAAAGAATCAAGATATATACAGTGAACATCAGGATGTGACATTTGGTCCTTATATTCAAAGGTCCATCACTGAAAGGTCCCGATAGAGCTAAAAGCTACCAACTTTTATGATGGTAGAGCAAAGAAAAAAGATGTGTACGGTGAGCATCAGGGTGTGACACTTGGATGCATATCCAAGAATCCACCGCCGAAAGATCCCAACATAAGTAAAAATAAATATAGAGTGCCACATCTCTAGAAATTTTTTTTTTTATAGAATGGTGTAACATCTAATGTGTTCTATTAGAGATCCGCCATTAAAGAAATTTATCAAAATTGGGTCTCAAAGATGACCCCAACAAAAATGTTCTTGATGGTCAACATCTTGAAAAAATCTTTCAAGAAGTCCCATCACTTTTCAAATATATCCTCTCAAATTGAAGAAGATCATCGCCCGACTTGCATCAGTGATGTTCTTCTCAAAGAGCAAGCAGAGGAAATGAAAGAGATTCTCTGTGAATTCAGGGATTGCTTTGCCTGGACATATGCTGAGATGCCTGGCTTATCCCCTAACGTAGCAGTTCACAGATTAGCAATCAAACCGGAAGTAGCACCCGTCAAACAAGCTCCAAGGAGAATGAGATTGGAGATTGAAGAACAGGTGATTGCAGAAACAAAGAAGCTCATAGAAGCAGGCTTCATTCGAGAAGAAAAATATGCCGACTGGATTGCCAATATCGTCCCTGTAAAGAAGAAGAATGGCCAGATTCGTATCTGCATCGACTTCAGGGACCTCAATAAGGCATGCCCGAAAGATGACTTTCCGCTCCCAGTATCAGAGCTTCTAGTTGACAATACATCCAATTACGATATGTTCTCCTTTATGGACGAATCGTCAGGCTACAATCAGATTAAAATGGCGCATGAAGATGAAAGACATACATCATTCAGAACGCCTATAGGCATATTCTGCTACACAGTCATACCCTTCGGCCTGAAGAACGCTGGTGCCACCTACCAGCGGGCGATGACTCGTATATTTGATGATTTGATTCATCAGAAAGTCGAATGCTATGTAGATGACTTGGTCATTAAAAGCATAGGCCGAAAAGACCACATTGATGATTTGAGAATTGTGTTCGAAAGGATCATAAAGTACGATCTGAAGATGAACCCTCTCAAGTGTGCATTTGGGATATTCTCAGGAAAATTTCTGGGATATGTTGTTCGACATCGAGGAATCGAAGTCGACCCCAACAAGATCAAGGCGATCGTGGAGATGCCACCTCCAAAGAACCTTCGGCAACTCCGCTCTTTACAAGGGCAGTTGGCTTTCATTCGGCGATTTATATCGAATCTGTTAGGTAGGTGCCAACCATTTTCAAAACTAATGAAGAAAGATGTCCGTTTCAAATGGGACGAAGAATGCCAAGAAGCATTTGATAGCATCAAAAGATATCTGTTGAATCCTCCCATTCTTGCGGCGCCAATCCCCGGGAAGCCTCTTATACTGTATACGGCAGCACTAGAAGAGTCCCTCGGAGCATTATTGGCCCAGCATAATGAAGAAGGCAAGGAGAATGCACTATACTACATCAGTCGTAGGTTGATAGGAGCAGAAATCCGCTACTCTCCAATTGAGAAGCATTGCTTGGCTCTGATTTTCGTAGTTCAGAAGCTCCGCCATTATATGCTATCTCACAAAATCACCTTGATATCAAAGATCGATCCGCTGAAGTTCTTGATGACAAGACCAGCGTTGACAGGTCGTTTGGCAAGGTGGGCAGTGATACTGCTGCAGTTTGATATCACATATGTCCCTCAAAAGGCAGTGAAAGGGCAAGTGTTGGCAGAGTTTCTCGCTGCACATCCTATCCCTGCAGATTCTTCGCTCAACGACGATCTACCTGACGAGCAGATCATGAATGTTGAAAAAGAGGAGATGCTACGAGTATGGGAAATGTATTTTGATGGAGCATCGTCAATCAAGCGTGCTCGGCCTCCAAATCTAGAGAAAGCTCAAGCCGGAATCAGACTCATTTTCGTGGCGCCCGAGGGAGGCATAATGAGATTCTCATTTAGTCTGACTGAACCTCGGACAAATAATGAAGCCGAATATGAAGCCCTAATAGCTGGATTGGAGATTGCAATCGATGTCCGAATTCAAAATCTCCAAATTTTCGGTGATTCTCAACTGGTTGTGAATTAAGTATTAGGAATTTACAAAATTACCAAATTCGAATTGGCCTGTTATCATCGGCGAGTTCTTGAGTTTATGAAGCAAATTTCAATTGTCAAGTTAACTCAAGTTCCCCGAGGTCAAAATGGCAAAGCTGATTCTCTTGCTAAATTGGCTAAAGAAATGGCGAATATGGACGACAAATGGCCTATAATAATTATGGTGCACAATCGTCGGATCCTAGAGCCAGCATTATTACAATTCCCGCAGTCAGAGGGAATACCAAATTCAAGCCAGCAGGATACAACTCCAGTTGATTCTCAACCTCCCCAACCAGTTGATCTCGAAGATCAACTTGAAGAACATCAAGTTCCTAAGAAAAGACGCAAGGCCGATCAAGCTTCAGAATCATGGTGGCATTGCCTAGATGTTGAGGAAGAAAATGACTGGAGGCAGCCTTTCATTGATTACTTTAAGGAAGGTATACTACCAACGGACAAATCATTAGCTGCTCAAATCAGAAAGAGAGCACTACGATATGCTTTTGTCAACAACACATTGTATCGGCGTGCTTTCGATCAAATGTGGCTAAGGTGCCTAAGGACTCGAGAAGCTGATAAAGTGGTGGCAGAAGTTCATGAAGGACTTTGTGGAGCGCACCAATCAGGTCCCAAGATGGCAGTAAAAATTAAAAGAATGAGTTACTATTGGCTGACCATGGTCAGAGATTGTATCAATCATGCTAAGAGGTGCCATGAGTGCCAGATCCACGGTGATGTTATACATCAACCGCCAAATCCGCTGCACCCTACAATAGCATCATGGCCATTTGAATGTTGGGATACTGATATTATTGGGCCGATAGATCCGCCGTCATCAGCAGGACACCGCTTCATCTTGGCAGCAACCGACTACTTCTCAAAGTGGGCAGAAGCAACCCCATTTAAAGAAGTTACGTCCGAGCATGTGATCAACTTCTTCACCCATAATGTCGTTTACAGATTTGGTGTGCCACGCCGCATAATCTCAGACAACGGAACTGCTTTCAAAAGTACAAAAATCTATAAGTTCGTTGATCGGCACAAAATCGATTGGCGATATTCATCCATATACTATCCAAGAGCAAATGGTCTGGCAGAAGCCTTCAACAAGACACTGGTGAAATTATTGAAGAAAATTCTTACTAAGAACAAAAGGGAATGGCATACGAAAATGACAGAAGCGTTGTGGGCATATCGTACAACTTACAAAACGCCAACCAAAGCCACTCCTTACTCTCTAGTATTTGGAGTTGAGGCCGTACTGCCACTAGAAGTTGAACTTCCATCTCTTCGAGTTGCTGTCCAGAATGAGCTAACCCAAGAACAAAATGCTCGATTAAGAATGGAAGAGCTCGATGCACTCGATGAAATCAGGTTACAAGCTCAGCAGAACCTGGAGATCTACCGAGCAAGAATGACAAAGTCTTTTGATCGAATGGTGCGTCCTCGATCATTTCAAGAAGGGGAATTGGTCCTGGTGCAGAGAAGGCCAATCATCCCACACAGAAAAATCGGTGGCAAATTCGTATCCAACTGGGAAGGACCTTTCGTCATCGAGAAAGTATTTCAAGGATGAGCTTATCAACTCATTGATCTGAATGGTCAGAGGCCCATGCCGCCAATCAATGGCCGTTACCTGAAGAAATACTACGCATGAAATGATGTGCTTAATGTGTTATGTTTTCATGCATTATTGTTAACATATACATTTCTATATTTTTGAAATTCTCTTATGTCATGAGAACACATTTCAAAATTCCCCTATTAGACTGGGGGCATTTAAATATTTATTCGGGTCAACATCGCGCTGCGTGCCGAGATCCCTGAATAAATATTTAAAATTTCAAGATTCCAATTCTATTCTGCTCTAAAATGTCCCTGCAAGACAGGGGGCATTTTAAATATTTATTCGGGTCGATATCGCGCTGCATGCCGAGATCCCCGAATAAATATTTAAAATTATCAATTCATATATCTTGTGTGCTAAAGAATACACAGATACTTGTTTTTCAAAGCCTATGCAGGTGATCTCTCAAAGATTGAGACACCTTCTCCAACAAACTAAGACTCAAAGGTCAAGAAAGAGACTTTTGTGGCTACACACTCCTACAAAATTGAGCCGAAAAAACTTGAAGTCTTTCAACAGCCTGAAGCTTAAGGTTCGAATGGGTGTAAAAGGTCGGATCCAACAAGCCCAAATATGGCCGGATCGCTGGCAGCTCCGTCTACTCAACAAGCCATAAGAACGGCCGTAGTAGCGGAACCCCCACTTCGTCAACCCGCCAATAGAGACTGTAGGAAGAACGAAGGCCAATTTGACTCGATAAGTCCAAGTGATCGTAGTCTGCAAAGTTCTCCAAAATGACCGGAGAATCAAAGTTCTAAAGGAAGATAAGTCTTGAACATCTACTGAATGTTCGTAGGCTCCAAAATCCAAAACCATGAAGGATGACTCCAAATCTGTCAACTTCAGCAAAATCAGCATTGGGAAGCGCAATTCCCATAGCTCAAGTCTGAAGACTGAATGGGTGTAAAAGGTCGGATCCAACAAGCCCAAATATGGCCGGATCGCTGGCAGCTTCATCTACTCAACAAGCCATAAGAAAGGCCGCAGTGGAGGAACCCCCATCTCAGCAACCAGAGGACGAAGAGCTGTCAAATTCCAGCTCCCCCGATCTGATGAACTCAAGTAACTCAGATTAAAGTCTTCTCAAGTGGTTAAGGATCAAGATACTACCTACATTCGGTACTATCAACTGAATCTAAAACCTGTAAATCCTTCAACAAATCCGTAAAGCACAAAGCAAGGATCGAAGAAATTTTTCTTCAACAAGTCCATCAAAGCACAAAGCAAAGGACCGAAGAAAATTATCCCAAAGTTCATAAAAAGTCTATTACTGAACTAAGTGGATTCCGTCATCAACAAGTCCGCTATGTACAAAGCTCTGGACCGATGACTTTTCGCCATCGACCTAATATAAACCTAAGGGTTTAGGTCACCGGCATCTACTCCTTCATCAAGCCCGCCAAAGCTAGAAGCAAAGGGCAGAAGGCGTACAAATCTTCTGACAAGTCAGTAAAGACAAATCAGATAACCCTTCACCAAGTCCGCAGCACAAAGCACAGGACAGAAGGAATCAAAATCTCGAGGCTCTAGCAAAAGCTGCAGAATGAGCACCCTGGATGACATCTACAAATGTCCCTAAAGACTGGGGGCATTTTAAATATTTATTTGGGTCGACATCGCGCTGCGTGCTGAGATCCCCAAATAAATATTTAAAATTTCAACAAGATTTCTAACCATCTATGGATACATCTAAAAGCGCAGTGGAGAAAGAATTCCAGTGTGATATCCAAATGAAATTTTGGAGATCCACTAAATGGAAACCCTAGTGTGACATCTGAGATAAAAATCTAGAGATCCACAGGGTCAATCAGCATACAACAAACGTGGCCCGCTCCAGACGCCTACCACATTTGTTGGGGGGCATTTGTTGACCTGTAAAATTTAAACAAAAAAAATGAAAAATCAATCAAATCTCACCTGCCCTCTGTCGAAACTCGTCGCACGACCCTCGCACGTCGTCGCACGACCTCGCGTCATTTCATCACACGACGGCCTCGCGTCGTTAAAAGGAAGCGAAAGCAAGGCCTTCGGCCTCCCTTCCTCTCTTCCCCGAGCTCTCCCTCTTCCGCAAACTCACTCACCGACTCCCCTCTGTGCTGTTCGGCTTCACTCGATCGACGACTTTCCCTCCCTGTCGGGATCAGAGGTTGCGACAGTTTTGATCGGAGCAGAGCGGGAGCTCACCGGCTGTGAAGACAACTTCCTACCTTTCGTGCGCTTCTTCCCCTCTTTCCGACGCCGCTTCCTACCTATAGGATCGGAAGTTACGACATTTTGATCGGACGCCTGAACGGGAGCTAGTCGGTTGTGAAGTTAACTTTCTCCCTTTCGAGCGGCTTCTCCGACCCTCCGTGGCTCTTCGACGTCGCACCTTCTCCGGTTCCCCCCCTCTCCGATCGGAAGCATTAGCGGGAGCTCGCTGGAAGTGAGGGTAACTTTCTCCCTTTCGAATGCTTCTTCGGCCAACTCCAGTAAATCCACATAACTTTTTTTAATTTATTATAATAATTATTTAATTATAATTGTAATTAATTAGTTAATTATAATTAGTTAATAATTAGTAATTAGTTATTAATTATAAATATTTGATTAATTATAATTAATTTTGATTAATTATAATTAGTTATTAATTAATTATAATTATAATTAACTTACTAATTTTAATTAGTTAATAATTAATAATTAATTATAAATTATAATTGTCTAATTATTATTATAAAAAAAGAAAGGGAAGAAAAATCCCATTGTCCCTTACCCCGGGCCTTCCTCGACATCCGAGCCGACATCCACCGCCGGTCCATTAGTCCGCCGGTTCACCGGCCCCGAAGGTATAACCCCCTAAACTCAGGCTTCCGTCCTCGATGTGTACGACGGACCGGAAAGCCGCCTATACACGGCTTTATTGCGCGTGGTGGGATGGGACCCCGGTCCGACGCCTACGACGAGGCGGACAGTCGCCGCCCCTCCTGCTCTCTTACCTCGTCATGTGTGGCGAGTCAGTGGTCCACCTATGCATGCTTTTCTTAGCGTGGTAGGAAGGGCAACTGGCGCGACACCTACGATAAGGTAAGCGAGCAACCTTTGCCCTCTTATCTCGACTAACGTGTCGGGCCGGCGGTCTACCTATGCACGCCTTTATTGAGCGTGGTAGGAGGGGCAACCGGCACGACACCTGTGTTGAGGTAAACGAGCGACCCTCGCCCTCTTATCTCGACTAACGTGTCGGGCCGGCGGTCTACCTATGCACGCCTTTATTGAGCGTGGTAGGAGGGGCAACCAGCACGACACTTGTGTTGAGGTAAGCGAGCGACCCACGCCTTCCTGTCTCGACATGCGTGTCGGATCGGCAAACCACCTCAGCACACCTTTAGTGAGCGTGGTAGGAGGGAAACCGGTTCGACGCACACGGCGAGGCTAGGTGAGCCTGGTGTACCCTTTTCTTTGCGCGGCCGGAATAATTTATAAGTACCCCCGGGCGGGGGGAAAACAACTGCCTTTCTTCTTGTAACAGGTACCGTCAAAGACCCCATGCACGCCTTTATTGGCCGTGGTGGAAAGAAAAATCACGGCCGAGGTGTCCTCGAAAGAGGGCACCTACCATGCACGCCTTTATTGGCCGTGGTGGGAAGGCCCAGTTTTCTCGTAGTTTTCTCCTAAACGGGGGAGACGCCGGGAGGCTGCCGAAATTTTAGGTGAAATATTACTACACTCGGACCTGGTTTGAAATCAAAAGAACAAAATATTTGGACCAAATGAAAAAGAGCAGTGAGCTTTGAACATGAACATGAACTGCGGACTTGTGGACCAGAACCAAAACTCAAAATGATTCCTAAAGGCCAAATCCAAATAAAATCAAATCAAATTGGAATCAAATCCAAGTGAAAATGACTATTCAATTGAACTTGCAAGATCTCAAAAGAATTTGAGTAATCATTTTAACATACACTCGGGCTCAAATTCAAATTTACTAAGTGTGGAAGACACTAAAATTGAACAAGAAGGGACATAGAAATGACCTTGCACATTGAGCTCACGAGGTTGATTCAAACCAGACTTGGAAGGATTCAGACTTGAGTCAGACTCGACACCAATCAAACTACAACACCTCCTATAGATGTATTCAGTGTACGACACACGATAAATGCAAATGCCCACAATCTATAGTAGAAGGCTCCTACGCATTCGACCTACGGCCTAAACAAGCACAATCCCACCACCCGAGATTGGTGAAAGGGTGGATAAGATGCGAAAATAATAGGTCTGCTGCAAATACATTCAGGAGGTCGTAGCGGATATAATGGTCCTCCGCCAGCTAATACAAGTCACTTGTGGATAACAACAGTGTGTATGTCGTATGCACAACGAACCACTGTGGACACAAGTACATCTCTTATGACGATCCCTACGAGGTCAAATGAACTATACTGGCAAATAACAGTAACAAGTCATAGAGTTCATATACGGCTACCATATATGCTAATGTGATCTCTAGTACAACAATTGCCTGTTGATTGAGATGACAATACTGGAGACCGAAAATCAAGGATCTACCTCTATAAGCAAGTGCAATTATCAAATCCACCTGAGATTGGTGAAAGGTGGATATGGTGTAGGGACAACTGCTCTGATGCAAATACTTTCAGGAGCTCGTAGTAGATACAACAGTTCCTACAAAATCAACGCACAATACTTGTGACAAGTAACAGACGGTTGCAAGGCGTACGAGTACTGTCCATTTGTGGCAGTCAAAGATCCGTCTCCTACAAACAAGTACAATCAATACCCACCTGAGATTGGTGAAAGGTGGGTAGGTTGCAAGAACGATAACTTTCCTACAAATACTCCTAGAAGCTTGTAGCGAATAAAACGGGTCCCTGCAAAGGAGCATAAACCACTTGTGGATAGCAACAGTGGATTCATCGTAGAAGTAATGAACCACTGTGGGCACGAGTACAGACATCGCCTACAACAATGGTGATTAAAATCGTCAAGTACATCGGGTACAAAGACAACTCGATATACGAAAAAGGACATCGCCTCGCAAAAGAAAAGAAGTGTTTTGAATAAATCAGAACTAAACTTCCTGGTGTTCTAAAGCCTCTTCTTGATCCTATACTCAGGAAGAAAACAGCTCCGATTTCTGCAAATACTAGAAATGACAAGCATCATCTATACCAAAGATCCTAAAAGGAGTTATTTCCAAACAAACAGTCATTGACTCCAAAACCCAGAAGAACCTTCCCCGGTGAATGAGAAAGGGGGAGGGGGTCAACATCAAGACCAAACGCTTCCGGATCTGCAACATTCGTACTAGCAGACAGAAGGCGTCCACAAACTACAACTCCACGCCACCGGATCTGCAACATTCGTACTAGCAGACAGAAGGCGTCTACGATCTACAACTCAACGCCACCGGATCTGCAACATTCGTACTAGCAGACATAAGGCGTCTACGATCTACAACTCAACGCCACCGGATCTGCAACATTCGTACTAGCAGACAGAAGGCGTCTACGATCTACAACTCAATGCCATCGGATCTGCAACACTCCTACTAGCAGACAGAAGGCGTCAATAATATCTGAAATAAATACCCCTGCACGTACACTATAAATTGTATACACATAGGTACACCAAAGAGGTATATAAAAATCACCCGCATGGGCCCCGACGAGCGTGTTATTGGTACACACGTGACGCTTAGGGATGCTGCGCGGGTTGACAAGTGAATTCAAGTTCGAATCCGATCCTTCTATACGGATCAATAGAAGTCGACAAGATTCGAACTACCTAACAAAATACACGGTTGTAGCGACCAGTGTATTTGTCTATATCTTTTTAGGCCTTCAAAGCCTAAAATCAAGAGAATTCACTAAACAAAAGGCACAAAGCCTACGAGAAACCCGATCCCCTATCGATAAGTTGATAGGGTCGACAAGGTTCAATCAAATGGAAATGACCCCTAAACACCCCGATGATGGCCGCGTTCATTGAAGATCTCAACCGGAGGGGTTCTCAAATATTTCAAATGTCTCCCAAATACCCAAAGTCCGCACAAAATCCATACTCCAAAAATTCAAAAATCAATCCCAAAAATCCAGATATTTAAATCTGAAATCAATCAATCAATCACTCAAAGCAAAATCCATCCACCCTCCGTAACAGTCTGCCGGGGTGGACAAATTCAAATAAACTCTAGCTCACAAAGAGCCAAATGCCTAGTCGAAAATATCACTAGGATCCATTCTCAAAACAATCTCCTGCCAGTAAGGACGTGGTACGTGTCCTCTAACCGGCGGTTAGCTGCCAAATGGCACCGCAGGATAAACGGTTATGACCCGGGGCCCTCTGAACCAAGTGGTTTCGCCGCCAAATGGCACCACAGATACCGGTTATGGCCAGAGCCAATACGTTCCTTATTGGCATCAAATCCTTGAGATATGAATCAATAGGATATAATCGATAGGGCACAAAGCCCTCTGTTAGCTAAGGTGGATTCAAATTTGTCCCCTTAGACAAACATCCAACCCCGGTCTACAAGGTCCCCTTGGACAAAGCAACCCATGGCTGCCGACAAGGATCCTTCTGTCAGGTTGGGTCGACTACCTCCTCTGACTAAGTAGATCAGGGACCACGATGGCCCGGGACGACGGAACCATGGGATCTTGATCGGGTCCATCATCCATTCCCCCACCATCCGCTTTAAGTGCTAGAGGGTGCAATTTCTATTTTAAATATTAAATCTTTCCAAATATCCAAACTTCCCAAATTCTCAAATCCAAATCCAATTTTCAATACCCAAACCTATGCTGCTACTATATGCCAGATAACACGTATATTCTACGTATCTGATGGACGACTAGCCTTAATCGAAAGTTCTCTCTCGTGATCGGGAGGGGTAATTAACTATAGGGGCTTGCGCCTATAGGAAACCAGAACTCAAATCATAAAGTCCTCACAAAATGAGGGCGAAATCTCTGGGTAGTGTCTTATCTACAAACCCATCTGCCTTCCAAAATTTACCTCGGAACTTAGTTCGTTAAAACTCCCTCGCCGAATAAGAAAAGCGAGCGGAGGCCGGGGCTGAATTTTCGGAGCCCACAATATGCTCATGATGTAACATCACCAATACATGGATGCCACTTTATTGTAATTAAGTAAACCAATTATTAATTTGGTACACATTAAGTGAAAAGACAGTAGTGGAGCCCATAGCCCGAGTGATGAGGATGTCAACAGGAGATTCTGGCGCGATGAGACATCGGAGATCTACAGCTACACTCACATCTTTTTATTTCTGATTGATATATTGTAATTTTATTATTATTAGTGTTCTTTTCTGTTTTTACCCTCACTTGAGGGACTAGATGCATGTAACCCCAAGGGGTAATTTGGTCTTTTGTTTTGTTTTGGTATGAGGGCCTATTTATAGCCTTGTTTTTCCTCTTATGAATGTTGATGATTAATGAAAAAAAAAATAGATTTCTTTCTCTTACGTTTTGGAGTTCTAGAGAGAGTGGTGAAGCCTTGGAGAGGCCAACAAAGTACCCAACAGCCCACTAACGGGTGAGCTCTTGGTTTTCAATTTTTATTTCTCCTTCGCCTTCTCCCATACCTGCCGGCTGACCTCTCCCTCTCCTCCCAAACCGACTGTGGGCTCCGAAAATTCGGCCCCGGCCTCCCCGCCGCGCTTGATTGTTTGTGCTTTTTATTTTGGCGAGGGGGAGTTTTAACGGAATTAAGTTCTGGGGTAAATTTTGAAAGGCAGATGGGTTTGTAGATAAGACACTACCCAGAGATTTCGCCCTCAATTTTGCGAGGACTTTATGATATGAGTTCTGGTTTCCTATAGGCGTAAGCCCCTATAGTTAATTACCCCTCCTAATAACGAGAGAGAACTTTCGATTAAGGCTAGTCGTCAATCAGATACGTAGAGAATACACATCTAACATATAGTAGCAGCATGGGTTTGAATTTGAGAATTTGGGAGAGTTTGATATTTAAAATATAAATTACACCATCTTGCATTTAAAGCGGATGGTGGGGGAATGGATGATGGACCTTATCAAGATCCCATGGTTCCATCATTCCGGGCCATCGTGGTCCCTGGTCTACTTAGTCAGAGGAGGTAGTCGACCCAACCTGACAGAATTAGTTCCGAACAATTCTTGTTTCCGTTTCACATCACCGAGTGCATCCAAATTATAAATATTGTATAATCTTCAATTATCTAATAAAAATAAAAGATATAAGAAACCAAAATCATTTAAGTTGCATGAATATCAAACAACTCAATTTTATTGTAACAAATAATATTTTTCTCACAAAAGCATTCATTTGAAGAACCAAAATTATTATAATTAAAAAGAAAAAACATAAATAGATAAAAAATAAGCAAATATGTTATGCTATTAAAAAGGTTCTAGTATTTCATCAAGAAAGATTCTACCCTTCATCAAAATGAAATTATGTTATTTTATTTTGTTCAACATTTACTTATCTATTTTTTTTTTAAGCTGATCTACTTAACATTTACTTATCTATCTTTCAACTATTTCTCAATTTTAACTTGTAGATATTTATTTATTTATCTTAATTGTATTTTCAACATCAAAACTTGTATTGAATTGTATTGACTCATATATAATTGCTTAGTCAAATAATTTTAAAAGTTTCCTCATTTTTTAATATTTTTTTGCGTACAAAAGTGCGTGTAATAAAAATCATTTAATATTGCTCATTTGATTATGATTTTTAAATATATTTTGATTTTTATAAGCTTTAAAATTATTGACTTTAATGTTTAGAATTAGAATATTTTTTTATGCTATGTGATAATTTAAAAAGATAAAATATTAAAAAAACGAAAGCTTAAATAACTCATCAATTTAATAAAATAGAACAAAATTACTTTATACCATGGAAATATTATACAGATTTTGAAGAATTAT
This sequence comes from Dendrobium huoshanense, assembly GCA_016618105.1. Lineage (NCBI taxonomy): Eukaryota > Viridiplantae > Streptophyta > Magnoliopsida > Asparagales > Orchidaceae > Dendrobium > Dendrobium huoshanense. Next base: position 36,089,536 of record CM028357.1, read on the forward strand.
CAAGAACTTTAAACTATGTTCACTTAGTGCTCATACATCATTCATAAATATGTAATTTCGTTCTCCACAAATTTCTAACCAACTATCAAAACATGTGCAGCTAATACAAAATATCTATGTTAAGAGAAGTGAAAGGCTTGATGTTAATTACCAAAGTGGCAATTATAGAAGATATTGAATTATGTTATAGTTAAAAACCTTTTTAATTGATTCTAATGGGATTTTGGTGGTGCAGTGGCACCTTGACATATTGTTGACTTGACATTAGAAAAATATTTATAAAATTTGGTTTGAATATATTAAAAATATATATATGATGGAGTATTAATAAGCATTGAGTGACCAAAAAGCTTTCAGTTACAAAACTTTAACAACAAAGGTCAACACTAAGTCATTATCTTTTTATATTGGATACAAAAATGCTTATGAAGAATACTCAAAGTGAGATAACTTGATGTATATTTGTTTTGCATATTACACTTCTAATAAGTGATACATTTAAAAAAAAAAAAGAGTAAACAATAGATAAAATGCTTAGAAGATAAACAATTATAAAATGTTTAGAATTTGTAGAATTTTGAAAAATGATGATGCAACATCTAGAGAGTTAAGGTCGGGTGGCTTAATAGTACAATGCAATGCAAGAATATAGGGGCTCGTAGTTAAGTTTGATGAAATTGTAATACGCTGGTTATGTTGTATGGATATGAATGTTTGATAATGAAGAAGTGATTAATAGATAAGCTATGCATGAAAAAAATAAGTTTTTTAAGATTAACGTATTGACAAAATTAAGGAGGATAGATTGAGAAATTATTATATTAATGGGCCAGCAGGAGTGGCATCTATTAGATGAAATTGTGAAAAATAGAGTTGAGTTGTTTGCAATGTACACAAAGAATGGAGGATGAGTTAAATAAGATAGGTAGACCAAATTAATGTAGGACTCGGAAGAAAAAATGTGTAAACTGAAGGTAACTTGGATAAAATTATGCAAAAATATTAGCAAAAATATATTCAACACCTCAAAAACTACTCTATATGGATGAATAAAGAATAGGTATTTATAAAGCCGGCTCCACATGATTGGGATAAGCTAACAAGTGAATGGTTAGCCGTAAACCAAGCAAAAGCAGAAAAACGTTATGATTTAGGTGATATTGTCATTCTCATTCATATTGAAGGCCTACTGTTCAACTTTTCTCCCAAAGTAGGAGTCCAACATGGCTGTTTCAAACTGTAATTGCCTTTTGGAACTTATTGTTGCATGAAGTTGGAGGCAAATTGGATTGTGATAATGTATGAACTTGACTACTAAATTTATAATTACTTAAAATGATTACAATCATTTTCCCTTAAAATTCAAAGACATATAGAGAATTCATCGACTTCAAATAGTTGGGATAAGGCTGATGACGTATGGTTTTTACCCTAATTTATTTAATTTTAGTAACGATTCCATGATTTTTTTCCCTTTATTTTTTGTAATGATTCCCTGATTTTTTCCCCCTAATTATCCAAGGGTACATAAATGTGACGAGTACCATATTTTGTAGAACATGTCTTTTTCCCCGATCTAGAAGATTAGGGAAGAGACTACAGTTCAATTAAATTCCTGAACTTTTAGGAAAAAAAGTAATCTTGTTTGCATAAGATTAAATTTTCCATTGAAAAACACTTCTATATTTCAGAAAAAAAAATTGAGATGGGTGCAAACAGCCAAATATCAGTGGTTTTGGTATAGCAGGATTTTGACCTTCAATTAATATTTCACAAAAAACCGACAAAAGCATACAGTCCTCAACAGAATTTATGTAGCAGTAGAATGATTGTTCGTCATGTCGTGCATTGCATGCTAAGAAGAACCTGAGAAAACTTGAATGAGAAAAATTGGTAATAATGCTAGGCGAGCCTGTAATCTACTAAATAAATAAGAACTAAGAACGTACATACTAATCATGGAATGCTACGATAAAGGGATGAAGCGTCAGCTCTAATTTCTTTTCTTTTGTGGGAATTGAATGAATGAGTCATTCCTTAGATTCTTAGAAGTTATTCCAATGGAATAGGTTGTGATACAATTATTTATGCTGAGTGTTTGAGGACCACAAATCTTGTGAAAATATGCAGGGGGCTGAAGATTACTTCTAATTTACTCAATTCATTCAACAGTTTGGGTTTAAATGAAGTTCAGCTCTTCATATTTTAAATGATTGGTTTCTTTTCCTCAAAAAGCATTGGAGTACAGGAACTTGCTTAGAATATGTGATTGCATGATAGCTGTTATGGGTGTTGGGTTAATTTGTCGAATTTGAGTTTGATATGAAGTTGATCAGACCCGAATTTGCTTGACTTAAACCTGATGAGCCAAAACAAGTCCGCCCAATTTAAGTCATTTATTATATAGATTATACAATTTTTTTTATCAACGCAACTCAATTAACTCAAACACTATATGTTTAACCTAAATTTGACCCATTTAACACAATCCCCAATGGTAATCAGATCAATTTTGAATTTGTGGGTCAAATTGAACCCAACCTTAAAGTCAATTGTGTTAAGATTTCAAATCTGAACTTGACCTAAATTTAATCTTCTATACTCGAATTTGGATTTTTCTGAGTTGGGAAGATGACATATATGATCAAATCATGCTTAACCATTATTGACATACATAGGTAGATAACAGTAAACGTAAAATTAAAATCAGGTACTCGGTGGCTAACCAAATTAGTTGACAACTCTATGGCTATGCTGACCTCAAATGTTAGAAAATAAACTAAATTAAACTGGATCAATTGTGCTTTGGACTAATTAAATTTTCTTTGAGAGAGTTTTCACATTATATCTCATCTATTCAGGACACGATTGGAAGAATTATGTGTGTTCCTCTGAGACGGGCCAATGATATAATAGGGATCACCACAGAAGAACTAGTATTGAAAGCAAGACGAACTCCAGCGGCTTGAGCTTAAGTCTACCAGGTTCTACTTTTCTTCCTTTTGATGATCCTCCTTGAGCAACATTCTCTATTTCTCATAACCAATATTATATATTTTCAGGGCTTCTGTAATCTGTGTCAGGTTTCTGAAGTTGAAGCATAGTTTCTCCAAGGTCCTTTTCTCCTTTACTCAAAATTCTTTCATTAATTGCCCTGTAATAATGGATTCTTTCCTTTTCTTTTTCCCTTGTGCTCTTCACATTCTTTTTTTCTTTGTTTCATCTTATAGCTTTCATGTATAGTGAATCCCCAACCTGTAAATTTTATTCTCTCGCCGTTACATTATAATTCTATTTCAGCTTACCTGCAATTCACATCTAGCTAGGACCACCATCATCTCATCCTAATGTTTGTATCAAACGAAGGAAACAAGGTAATTGTATATGGAATGCGTAGCTTGATTATGAAACTAAAATCATGGTTTGTAAGACTGTAAACCTTCTCTTTAGTATTTTCATTTCGCCCATGTTCCTGACATCCAACAATAGACAAGCGTGCCGTTGGGATTAACTTCGTTTGCAAGATCTGGATAGGGAGGAAAGATTATAGCAATATGTGAGAAGTGAACCAGCATATTATTATCAACTATATTTTACCTGCATACATTATTCTCAAGGAAGGACAAAAGTCCTCTTGAGTAAAGGCTGCTGATACATAGTAACACTCTGATTATGAGTGCATTCATTATATATACCTATTCTTTTGACAATCGTGGTGTAGATACAGATTGCATCATTAATATTTTTTTTCTATAGTTTAGTAAGGTAAATGAAAAGATGTTAGCACTTCTACATAATATTTATCAAGGCTCTATGTTACTGAATATTGAAAAATAGAACTCCTAAATAAATCTTGGGAAATAAATTAATTTTTGTGGACTCAACACGATACGACCCGCCTCAGTATATCAGTTTGCATTGGATTAGATCGTGCCAGTCGCACACGCATCTCCCATACTAGATGACCCTTGGAACATTCTCCATGTCTTAGCAATTTACCATCATTAATCCTAATTCCATTCAAACAGCCACCTCTGAAATTGCCACTACTTATCAAGGAATTAAACCCAATTTGAAATTATAGAGATGTGAGGAGAGCCTATGCTTCAACCATGATGAAAATTTTCATCAGACTCGCATCTTTAAGAGCAAGAATCTTTTCCTCTCAATCGGTACTGGCCTTCTATCACCATCGGACAATTCCTTGGATCTCGTCGATGGCTGCCCAACACTTACCTCTGATGATGATAATCTTACCTCTGATGATGATAATACTCAATTGAAAACTTCTCCTCTCAATTTGTACAGGCTTTCTCCCACCTGGACCGGTTCAATTCTATTCCAAGTGGAATAGAAATCCCGCCCACTAAGGGGCGGTTGGCTTGGTGGGGCCCAGCTACTTTAATTGAAAATAATGGTTGTAATTAGTGAAGGTTTTAGAGGGAAAAATTCAAAATTAAGGGCAGTTTAGGAATTTTTGTATTGTATTATTCTTTAAGTAGTTTCTCTTGCTATGGTTTTGGTTTCATTTTGAATTTGGTCTGAAATTTGGGATCTCTGAGTGTTCTTTGGGCTCTAGTCATCAGCTAGGGATTGAGAGAGCCGGATCTTCCTTTCAAATCGAAGATCAATTGTATCATATTGTTTCTTTCATCTATTATTCAATAAAAAGAGTATTTCCTTGCATTTTATCTACATATTTCTCAAAACCTGCTTTGAATAATACTGAAATTCTGAATTCTGCATAATTTTCTCTCGGGTTTCATTAGTATTTCCTATCAGAAACCTTTCCAAATCGTGGAGAGAATTGGTTTGGAAAGATTTAGGGAGTTAATTAATGAGCTGATTTTGCATTAATTAGAGTATTTGATTATTGCATAATTGGGAGATTTAATTGATGCCTTAATTAGAAAGTTTTCCTTATTAATGTTTGTTTCAAATCTATAAATTAAGCCTAAGGGCTGATGTACGTATGAGGAAAAGAGAGGAAGAGAGTCAAATTGTAATCAATATTTTTCTTTAATATAGTGAAATCATAATCCCCTCCCTGTAAACGTAGGCGTCTTTCCCGAATCACGTTAAGTCGTCATATTCTTTATGTTGATTGTGCTTTGATTATGGGTTTGTTTTTGTTGTATTTGCACAGCAATTTGTATCAGAGATGGATTTCGGTGGAATTTTCAGTGGCAGCTTCAAGAACGAGAGATCAATTTTTTCTTTTTATTCGTGTGGTTTTTTTAGGTGAATAAAGAGGTGGATTTTGTCTGTGCATGAGGATGCTAATATTATGTGGGAAAAAGTGGCTAGTGATATTAAGAATATTGCAAAAGATATCCTTGAGTATCAAAGGGAAAAAACTCCTAATAGTAAAAGTAGTTGGTGGTGGAATCCAAATGTGCAAGAAAAGATTAAAAATAAGAAGCTTTGTTATAAAAATTGGTTTAATTTTAAAAATTCTGATAATTGGGAAATATATAAAGTGGCTCGTAAGGATGCTAAGAAAGCAATATGCGATGCAAAGACATTAGTTTTTAGTGATTTATATAATAGATTAGATACTAAAGAGAGAGAAAGATATATGTATAAGTTAGCCAAACAAAGAGATAGGAGTATTAAGGATTTAGTTCAAGTGAAGTGTATTAAAAGATGGAGATCAAAAAATACTTTTCTTAGAAGATGATATTCAACAAAGATGGCTGAGATATTTTGCTAAACTTTTTAATGAAGATTGTGAAAATAAGATTGACTATAATGACCTTAGCCCTAAATGAAAATAAAGATTTCTATTTTTATCGGCGTATTAATAAAACTAAAGTTAGAGAGGCTTTAAAGAAAATGAAGGGTGGAAAAGCTGTTGGATCTGATGATATTCCAATAGAGGTGAGGAAATGCTTAGGAGATGAAGGAATTTCATGGCTTACTAAACTTTTTAATACTATTTTGAAGACTAAAAAGATGCCAGATGAGTGGAGAATGAGCGTGTTAATTCTTATTTTTAAGAATAAAGGTGATGCACAAGATTGTGCGAATTATAGAGGTATTAAGTTAATGTGTCATACTTTAAAACTTTGGGAGCGAGTTATGGAGCATAGGTTGCGACGTGATACTAATGTTTCTCAAAATCAATTTGGATTCATGCCGGGTAGGTCGACTATGGAAGCCATACATTTATTAAGAGGTTTGATGGAGAAATATAAAGAAAATAAGGAGGATCGACATATGATATTTATTGATTTAGAAAAAGCATATGATAAAGTTCCAAGAGAAGTGCTATGGAGAGTTCTTGAAAAGAAAGGAGTCAATAATGCTTATATTCAAATCATTAAAGATATGTATGCAGGAGCTATTACTTGTGTTCAAACACAAGGTGGATTGACCAAGTATTTCCCTATTTCGGTTGGGTTACATCAAGGATCAGCCTTAAGCCCATATCTTTTTGCTTTAGTCATGGATGTTCTCACTAGACATTTGCAAGAGGATGTACCTTGGTGTATGCTTTTTGTTGATGATATTCTTCTTGTTGATAAGACTAGAGAGGGAGTTGAAGGTAAACTTGAATTATGGAAGTCAACCTTAGAGTCTAAAGGTTTTCGCTTGAGTAGATCTAAAACGGAATATATGGAGTGTAATTTTAGTAGTAATAGACTTAGTGAGGGGATTGTGACTTTGGGGATCAAGTCATTAATAAGAGTACACATTTTAGATATCTTTGATCTATTGTTCAGAGTGATGGTGAAATAGATGGGGATATTATCAGCAGAATTCAAGTTGGATGGTTGAAGTGGAGGAATGCATTGGGCTTGTTATGTGATAGAAATGTACCCCTCAAACTTAAGGGAAAATTCTATAAGATGGTAGTGAGGCCTGCAATGCTATATGGTGCCGAATGTTGGCCATTAAAAGTGAAGCATAATACTAAGTTAAGTGTGGCAGAGATGAGGATGCTCAGGTGGATGAGTGGCTTTACCCTTAGAGATAGGATTCGAAATGAGCATATACGTGAAAAGGTTGGAGTAGCTCCAGTAGAAGATAAGATTAGAGAGAGTCGCCTTAGATGGTTTGGTCACATAAAACGGCGGCCTTCCGATGACCCGGTTAGGAGAGTAGAGGTATTAGATTTGACTTATGTTAAGAAAGGTAGGGGTAGACCTAAAAAGACTTGGTTAGAAAATATTAGGAATGACATTTCTTTATTAGATTTAAACGAGAATTTGACTTTTAATAGGACACAATGGAGAAAAAGGATTCATGTAGCCGACCCCACGTAGTGGGATAAAGGCTTGATGTTGTTGTTGTTGTAGCTATGTGAGATGGCTGCAATTTTATGGAGGCTGTGAGATTCGGTGGAACCATGTATATCACCTCGATGGTGAAAAATGTGTTAATCCATCAGATGGTTACACATCCCATCAAAATTGATGTAACGAAATTTGATGGAAAAAAAAAACTTTGGCATGTGGTGATGTGAGGTGATGGATGCATTGTGCTCTTTGAATCTAGAGGATGTTCTGGAGAGCAAAGAACGTCCTAAGGAGATTTCATAGAAAGATTGATTACAGATGAAACGGAGTGCTTGTGGCTTGATCAGAAATTGTGTATCTCAGGAGATCAAATATGGGGTAATGATGGAGACATCTACTATGAAGTTGTGAAATATTTTGAAGAATAAGTACCCGACGAAGAGCATGGAGAATTGTCTATATATAAAATGCCAGCTTTACAGGTTTCAAATGAAGCATGGGGTTACAATTGATGAGCATCTAAATGACTTCATAAAGCTATTGACTGATCATTTGAATATGATATGGATGGGGATGTTAGAGATGAAGACAAGACATTTCTTATGTTGAATTCACTCCCAGATGAGTACGAAAACTTTTTGATGACATTCATAGGAAGGTCTTAAACTATGGTGAGATGACTACTACATTGTTGAATCACGAGTTCTAGTGTCGGGACAAAGAATCTGCAAAGATAAATTCAGTTGACGCTTTCACACTCTAATAAGGAAGATCTCACAAGCAAAATAATAAAGAAGGACAACATCACCAAGCAGGGAAAGTCTCGTGGGGGCCCTCTTGGGAAGAATCAGTGTGCTTTTTGTTTAGAGATTGATCATTGAAAAAAAGTTTGTATGAATCTGAAGGATAAGGGAAAGGGAGTTTCCACTAAGGCAAAGGCAAACCTTAGTATGGAAGAGCGTGATAAAGACTCAGATGTATCACTATCTGCAGTTTCTCAGAGTTTGTATACATATGGTTCATGTTGAATTATGGATATTGGTGCTACCTATCACATTTATCCCATCAGAAAGTAGTTTTGTACCTATAGGGAGCTTGATAGTGGTATAGTAATAATGAGAAATGATCAAGCTTGTCATAATGTTGGTGTATGGAACATCTTTATTAGAATGCATGATGGTATTGTGATAGAGCTGACTGATATAAGACACGTTCCAGATATCATGAAAAATTTTCTGTCTGTTGAGGCTTTAGAGACCAAGAGCTACAAGGTAGTCATTTAGGCAAGAGTTTTGAAGATATATCATAGAGTTCGTCACTACAAACTTTACTATCTTCAGGGAAGAATAGAAATTGAAACGGCTATTATTGCTGATGATTCTTCTGATGCCACTACATTGTGGTATATGTAGCTAGCTCATGCCTCTCCAGCACCTGCAAGCTCGATTTATATAAACATTGTGTATTTGGCAGGAAGACACGAGTATCTATTGGTATGGTCATCTATAATATAAAGTGTATCCTGGAGTATGTTAACACAGATGCTTGGAGCCCAACAAAGACAGCGTCATTAGGCGGGCGTTGATACTTTGTCTCTTTTATTGATGATTACTCCATATATATGTAGGTGTACACCATGCGACACAAGAGTAAGGTATTGAAGATTTTTAAAACTTGAAAGAAGTAGATTGAAACTCAGACTAGCAAAAGGATATAATGTGTCATATTAGACAATTCGAGTGAATACACCTCGAATGCATTCTTGCACGAGTGTTACAGATTTGTTGTCACAACTCGATCTGATATGATCCGATATTACATAGGTCATACCATGTTTGATTGTAATAAAACTGACCCTAAGATCTGATTGAAAAAAGTACTGAAACAAAACTTCTGATTTATATGCTTCACATAGCCACTATCAAATTGTAATATAAAGTAAAAAACTACTGAATATCAACATGATTTTCTATATATATATATTTAGAAAACATTGTGTATTTGGCAGGAAGACACGAGTATCTATTGGTATGGTCATCTATAATATAAAGTGTATCCTGGAGTATGTTAACACAGATGCTTGGAGCCCAACAAAGACAGCGTCATTAGGCGGGCGTTGATACTTTGTCTCTTTTATTGATGATTACTCCATATATATGTAGGTGTACACCATGAGACACAAGAGTAAGGTATTGAAGATTTTTAAAACTTGAAAGAAGTAGATTGAAACTCAGACTAGCAAAAGGATATGATGTGTCATATTAGACAATTAGAGTGAATACACCTCGAATGCATTCTTGCACGAGTGTTACAGATTTGTTGTCACAACTCGATCTGATATGATCCGATATCACATAGGTCATACCATGTTTGATTGTAATAAGACTGACCCTAAGATCTGATTGAAAAAAGTACTGAAACAAAACTTCTGATTTATATGCTACACATAACCACTATCAAATTGCAATATAAAGTAAAAAACTACTGAATATCAACATGATTTTCTATATATATATTTAGAAAACATTGTGTATTTGGCAGGAAGACACGAGTATCTATTGGTATGGTCATCTATAATATAAAGTGTATCCTGGAGTATGTTAACACAGATGCTTGGAGCCCAACAAAGACAGCGTCATTAGGCGGGCGTTGATACTTTGTCTCTTTTATTGATGATTACTCCATATATATGTAGGTGTACACCATGAGACACAAGAGTATGGTATTGAAGATTTTTAAAACTTGAAAGAAGTAGATTGAAACTCAGACTAGCAAAAGGATATGATGTGTAATATTAGACAATTAGAGTGAATACACCTCGAATGCATTCTTGCACGAGTGTTACAGATTTGTTGTCACAACTCGATCTGATATGATCCGATATCACATAGGTCATACCATGTTTGATTGTAATAAGACTGACCCTAAGATCTGATTAAAAAAAGTACTGAAACAAAACTTCTGATTTATATGCTACACATAACCACTATCAAATTGCAATATAAAGTAAAAAACTACTGAATATCAACATGATTTTCTATATATATATTTAGAAAACATTGTGTATTTGGCAGGAAGACACGAGTATCTATTGGTATGGTCATCTATAATATAAAGTGTATCCTGGAGTATGTTAACACAGATGCTTGGAGCCCAATAAAGACAGCGTCATTAGGCGGGCGTTGATACTTTGTCTCTTTTATTGATGATTACTCCATATATATGTAGGTGTACACCATGAGACACAAGAGTAAGGTATTGAAGATTTTTAAAACTTGAAAGAAGTAGATTGAAACTCAGACTAGCAAAAGGATATGATGTGTCATATTAGACAATTAGAGTGAATACACCTCGAATGCATTCTTGCACGAGTGTTACAAATTTGTTGTCACAACTCGATCTGATATGATCCAATATCACATAGGTCATACCATGTTTAATTGTAATAAGACTGACCCTAAGATCTGATTGAAAAAAGTACTGAAACAAAACTTCTGATTTATATGCTACACATAACCACTATCAAATTGCAATATAAAGTAAAAAACTACTGAATATCAACATGATTTTCTATATATATATTTAGAAAACATTGTGTATTTGGCAGGAAGACACGAGTATCTATTGGTATGGTCATCTATAATATAAAGTGTATCCTGGAGTATGTTAACACAGATGCTTGGAGCCCAACAAAGATAGCGTCATTAGGCGGTCGTTGATACTTTGTCTCTTTTATTGATGATTACTCCATATATATGTAGGTGTACACCATGAGACACAAGAGTAAGGTATTGAAGATTTTTAAAACTTGAAAGAAGTAGATTGAAACTCAGACTAGCAAAAGGATATGATGTGTCATATTAGACAATTAGAGTGAATACACCTCGAATGCATTCTTGCACGAGTGTTACAGATTTGTTGTCACAACTCGATCTGATATGATCCGATATCACATAGGTCATACCATGTTTGATTGTAATAAGACTGACCCTAAGATCTGATTGAAAAAAGTACTGAAACAAAACTTCTTATTTATATGCTACACATAGCCACTATCAAATTGCTGCAATATAAAGTAAAAAACTACTGAATATCAACATGATTTTCTATATATATATATATATATATATATATATATATATATATATATATATATATATATATAAGGGAAAGGGAGTTTCTACTGAGGCAAAGGCAAACCTTAGTATGGAAGAGCGTGATAAAGACTCAGATGTATCACTATCTGCAGTTTCTCAGAGTTTGTATACATATGGTTCATGTTGAATTATGGATATTGGTGCTACCTATCACATTTATCCCATCAGAAAGTAGTTTTGTACATATAGAGAGCTTGATAGTGGTATAGTAATAATGAGAAATGATCAAGCTTGTCATAATGTTGGTGTATGTAACATCTTTATTAGAATGCATGATGGTATTGTGATAGAGCTGACTAATATAAGACACGTTCCAGATATCATGAAAAATTTTCTGTCTGTTGAGGCTTTAGAGACCAAGAGCTACAAGGTAGTCATTTAGGCAAGAGTTTTGAAGATATATCATAGAGTTCGTCAGTACAAACTTTACTATCTTCAGTGAAGAATAGAAATTGAAATGGCTATTATTGCTGATGATTCTTCTGATGCCACTACATTGTGGCATATGTTGCTAGCTCATGCCTCTCCAGCACCTGCAAGCTCAATTTATATAAACATTGTGTATTTGGCAGGAAGACACGAGTATCTATTGGTATGGTCATCTATAATATAAAGGGTATCCTGGAGTATGTTAACACAGATGCTTGGAGCCCAACAAAGACAGCGTCATTAGGCGGGCGTTGATACTTTGTCTCTTTTATTGATGATTACTCCATATATATTTAGGTGTACACCATGAGACACAAGAGCAAGGTATTGAAGATTTTTAAAACTTGAAAGAAGTAGATTGAAACTCAGACTAGCAAAAGGATTTGATGTGTCATATTAGACAATTGGAGTGAATACACCTCGAATGCATTCTTGCACGAGTGTTAGAGATTTGTTGTCACAACTCGATCTGATATGATCCGATATCACATAGGTCATACCATGTTTGATTGTAATAAGACTGACCCTAAGATCTGATTGAAAAAAGTATTGAAACAAAACTTATGATTTATATGCTACACATAGCCACTATCAAATTGCAATATAAAGTAAAAAACTACTAAATATCAACATGATTTTTTATATATATATATATATATATATATATATATATATATATATATATATATATATATATATATATATATAATCTGAAATCTATCTACAACAACGCTTAACAACAGAGAGAATAAAAAAAATAAAAGTTAAGCCTGTAAAAATCAAAATGAATCAAAACAAACCTACAACACAGATCAGAGCGTGCTATCCAAACTACTTAGCTTGCTCATTGCCCTTTGTTTAGCCTAAAAATAAAAGTAAAAGTAAGATGAGCTAACATGACTTAGTAGGCTATCATAACCTAAACTATAAATCAATAACTAAAATCAAAAGAATTGAGAATACTATGCTGAATCATATACTAAAATTAAATACAATTAAGTAAATACTGAAATGATAAAATCCCACCTCGGTCGCTTACTAGCGTCGACATAATGGAATCGCATCTCGATCGCCCACTAGCATCGACATCACATCACAACACTTCACAATATATTTTTCAATGCATTTCATTAATTAAAGGATAATTTGACCGAATTCAAAAATTATCAAACTGTCCCAATAGTAGACAATAGAAATACTACTTAGTAAAAACTCACAATTTTCAACATAACCAAATTTTTACTAATTGTGTGAAGCATCATTCTGAAGCTTTAATTGAACTGAAACACTATTTTTAAATGTTAAAATAAATTTCAAAGTAGGCAAAAATTGTTGTTCTTTCAAAATCACCATGTGAAAATTTTTCAGAATAACATATAAAAAGTTACGCAGTAAATTTTTTTATCAAAATAAAGTTATTCTTGTTTTCGGTAACATAAATATAAATTTAATCAGAAAAATATCAAAAACATAAAACTATTGAAATATGAAATATGCAAAACATAAATTAGCTCAAAACAAGCAAATTTTTCAACTGGACCAATGGACAAAAACTGCTCTATGCCTTCCAAACCCAAACTTTTCTCCCTTCTCTCTCCTCTCTTTTCTCTAAATTCTCAAAAATCTTCTCTATTAACGGGAATGAGAAGAAAACAAAGGGATTTAATAAATAATGAAAGTGGAATTAGATTTTTATATAAAATAATAATATTTTGATGAATTTTCAGTATAAAATTTATAAAAATTTCTTTGGGGATTCTAAAAATTATAGAGAAATATACCTAAAATAGTCCCTTTTATTTAGAAATTTTTTTGTGAAATTAGTATGCAAAACAGATACTTGGAATCACGTGCAAAGAAGACAATTTTTATTGGCTTTAAACGTTGAGTTAAGGGCTTCAAACTCTATGATCTGGTAGAGAATAAGATTATCATTAGCATGGAAGTTACATTTGATGAGGTGAGCTTGTTAAAACTTTGAGACTCTAAGCAGGTGAATAGTTCTATTGGGATCACATACGCACTACAAAAGTTGGAGTTTGATGCAACTCCATTTGTTCCATAGAGACAAATCACTTTTGCCCAGGTACTTGATTCAGTTGCATATCAGTTGGTAGAAGATGATGTGAGAATGAGGCTCCTACTTAGGAATCTATTGCTAGGAGTAGGACCATACGTCAAAATGACCCTAAATCAGCTTGGTTGAAGGACCTCATTGCATTTGCACTTTTAGTCACAGAGCTTAAAATCCCTAGTCACTACAAGGAGGTAGCGGACAGTCATGATGGTGATCTTTAAAAGAGGACTGTAGATGAAGAGATTGAGTCTCTTCAGGAGAATGCTACTTGGAAGTTGGTGAAGCTTTCTCCATGAAGGAAAGTCATTTAATTGCTACAAATGGTTGTGTGAAGAGAAGGAAGGATCTTATGGAGCTGATGTGTAGTATAAGGCTAGGTGGATGGCAAAAGGCTTTGCGCAATGGGACGGGATTGATTGTAATGAGGTGTTCTCCCTAGTGGTCAAGCATCATTCGATATGTATTCTCTTAGCACTTGTAGCACATTATAGTCTGATTTTATAGCAGCTCGATGTGAAAACTGCATTCTTACACAGAGAATTGCAAGAAGAGATCCATATGTTACAATCAGGCTCATGACTGATTGTCCACTTGTTTTGAAGAATTACACTATGCTTGATTCCTTGGGAGGGGGTATGTAGGCAACCATCTGGGTATAGTCATTCTTATATTGGAGCTTGGTTTGTCGTATTTCATTTTCTAAAATGAAATATGAAGTAGAGATTGTTGATTTGGAAATCTTTTCAAATTGTGGAGAGAATTGATTTGGAAAGCTTTAGGGGGGTTAATTAATCGGTTGATTTTGCATTAATTAAAGAATCTAATTATTACATAATTGGGAGATTTAATTGGTGTATTAATTAGGAAGTTTTCCTTATTAATGTTTGTTTCAAATATATAAAGTGGGTCTAAGGGCTTCTATATGTATGAGGGAACGAGAGGATGAGAACCAAATTGTAATCTTTATTTTTTTCTAATATAGTGAAATCATATTTCCCTTCCCGTGGATATAAGCATGTTCATCGTACCACATAAATCATCATATTCTTTGTGTTAATTATGCTTTGATTCTAAAATTATTTCAGTTGGAAGAGATTAAACAGGTGATCTTCTCTTCTCCTAATCACTCCGCCCCGGGTCCTGATGGGTATACGTTTGAATTCTACAAATCATCTTGGAACATCATTGGCAAGCAATTATGTGATGGAATTCTATCTTTCTTCTCCTCGGGTATTCTCCCTAAGCAGGTTAAGGCTACGGCCATAACTTTAATACCTAAGAAACCTCATGCAAGCAACATATCTGATTACAGTCCGATCTCCCTCTGTAACACCTTCTATAAGATTATTGCTAAAATCTTGGCCAACAGAATGAGAGATGTTATGCCTTACATTACCCATTATAATCAGGCCAGTTTTATTCAAGACCGTATCATTTCTGATAACATCCTTTTAGCATCTGACTTGCTTATGGAATTCAATGCCAAAGATAACCATCAAATGTTTTGTGCTAAGTTTGATGTTCACAAAGCATTTGATATCGTTTCTAGAGACTTTTTACTTAAGCATATGATTGACAAGGGGTTCCCCAGTACCTTTGTCACCTGGATCAAGGGGTGCATTACTGATGTTCATTTCTCAGTTAGTATCAATGGTACTCTTGAAGGTTTCTTTAATTCTACTTATGGGCTCAGACAGGGCTGCCAACTTTCACCTTACCTCTTCTGTCTGGTTATGGACAGTCTTTCTGACCTCTTTGAAGAAGCAACCATGAACAACTCTTTTCAAGGCACTGCCATGGGTAATGTTTCCATTTCCCATCTCCTTTACGCTGATGATTTGCTTGTCTTTGGCAGGGCTACTGTTCAAAATGCACAAACTCTTAACAGCATTCTCGCCGAATTTGTTGGTTCTTCGGGCCTTCATGTTAATAATTCCAAAAGCACCATTATCTTTTCTAAAAATGTGCATAATGAGGATGCTATTTCTAACTATTTGAACATTCCCATTGTTCAATCTCCTATCAAATATTTAGGCATCCCCATCTTTTGCAAAAGACTTAAAATGGCTGATTTTCAACCACTTATTCAAAAAATTCAAGGTGCTCTCGATGGTTGGAAAGCTAAAAGTCTGTCCTTTGCTGGCAGATTTCAATATCTGAAACACATTATTTACAACATTTTAGCTTATTGGGTCAGATGCACTATCATTCCTAAAGGGTGTTGTAAGGCTATCAACAGGCTCTGTGCTAAATTTTTATACCATGGGGATATTTTCAATAGGAAGCTTCATATCATCTCGTGGAAGGATACTTGTTTACCCAAACACTGTGGGGGCTTGGGCCTCCCTACAACTGATTCTTTATATCATGCTTTTGGGTGTTCTCTGATTTGGAGGTTTTTTAACTCCATCAATCTCCTCTTTAAATGTTGGAAGGGCAAATATGTTTCACTCTGGTGCACAACAAGCATGAAGAAGAGTATTTATTGGAGGTTCCTTTGTGATGTGGCTGCTAGGCTCCCCTCCTTTCAACTCAGTCTTACTGAAAACTTTACCTTGTCTTTCTTTTGGGACCCTTGGTGCGGTGGAATCTCTATTGCTAATAGGCTTAAATCTGAACACCTGGAACACTTGATTCAACCCCATGACCTTGCTGTTCACTCGGTTCTGGTCAATAATACTTGGAATTTTCCTATCTCCCTGCCCCCCAGCATCAAGGCAGAGATCTTAGCCGTCCCCATTTCTACTGGCATGGGTAATTGTCTCTGGACGGGCACTGATAAACCTGTTTTTAATTCTTTTCATAAAGGCTTCTTTTTAAACGAACAAACTGTTACTTGGTTTAAGCATGTTTGGCATAAGCGTTATGCTTTACGCTTCTCTCTTACTACCTAGATGGCTTTTCGAAATGGCCTTAAAACTGCTGATAATCTTCTTTCAAGGGGTTTGGCTGTTAACAACAGTTGTATTTTTTGTCATCATTCTGAGGAGAATCACAAACATTTGTTTTTTGAGTGTGATTTTACCTCCCAGGTGCTGTTGAAGGTCTTTCCCTATTTTAACCGTATGCTTCTAAGCCTAATCTTGGTCAAGCCTTTCACATCATAGAGGATTGGGATATTGATAGAAGCAGGAAAAACTTTTGCTATCTGCTGATTTGTGCTATTGTTTACTATCTTTGGCGTGCCCGGAACGACAGGCTTTTTGGTAACCTTATTGATTGTCAAAACACTATTATTGCCAAGATCAAGCGTGCTGTGAACCTTAAAACTGTCAAGTGGAAATGATTGATCTGGTCTCTGATTTTCTGGCATTTGTTACTCTCTCGTGCTCCACCTGCTGGATGAGGTCCTTGCTGCTTACCATGCACATGCAATTCCTGGAGGGTCGTCTTCGGCAACCAGGTTCTGCCTTTTTGAAGGACAATGATGAGAGCATTCTATCTTCAGCTCCCTTTGGACGGCCGTCTGGCAACCAGGGGAACCATACATCCTGTTGGATGAATTTTGTTGCCTGGGTGATCTTCAAGTGAAATGCAATTCTGAGTCCTTTTTGTTTTACTCAATCTTGTTATAGCTTTCCTTTTTTAAGCAGCTAATTGCTGATAGGGTTTTGTGTCTGCTGCCTTTTTGTTGTGCTGGCAGACTTTTTACTTACTGTATTTTTTTCTTCATTTTTGAATGAATTGGGCTAAGGCCCCTAATTTTCCCAAAAAAAAAATTCACAACATTGTTGTCATAGCCGTTGGAATGAGATGTCTTTTTCATCGAACTCAGGAAACGTCAAATGAGCGATAATTGATAAG
Source organism: Dendrobium huoshanense (assembly GCA_016618105.1). NCBI lineage: Eukaryota > Viridiplantae > Streptophyta > Magnoliopsida > Asparagales > Orchidaceae > Dendrobium > Dendrobium huoshanense. Next base: position 36,107,244 of record CM028357.1, read on the forward strand.
AATAAATAAATAAATTAGTTTTACCCTGCTGTCCATGTCGGGCTAAGGTATGTTATGCGGTGTTATCCTCACCACATTGCTATTATTATTTAGGATTCCTTGAACCAGAATAGTCTTTAGTGTCCTCAATACGATCTTACCTTAATTATTTTCACGATAATTTAATTATTGATCAATTAAATTAAAAACTATAAAAGTAATGAACAATTTATAAAAACTTATAAATATTTTAAATTATTCAAATGTTTCGCCAATACTATGAATACAACATATAATTGAGAACCCAAGTGGTTTATTACAAATTATTTGAAAATATATAAACCTTTATTAATTTCATTGATGATTAAATAATAATTAAAAAAACTTCAAATCATGTATGTAATTAATTATAATGGAATTAAAGCCAATCAATAATTTTGAACAATAAAATATCTAAGTTTAATGGACTGAAGAATTGCGATTTTCTTCCTGGAACTCAACGGTCAACAAAGACCCTTAATTAGCTTTACAAATTACTGAACGCCTATTTATTAAATTACAATAAGAATGAAGGTAACCTGTCCAAATTTGGAGAAATTATTTCGTGAGTCGTTCGGAGGCAAATCAAGATGTACCACTACCATTTTGTTGTGTACTAACAATGTACTATGTGACATGGCACATCCTGATTCGCTTCCGGATGATCCGATGATCACATGTAATAATTTCGCCCAAACTTAGACATGGAAAGATGGAACAAATTGCTTGGAAATAAGTAATTACAAGTGCCTTGCGATCTCTTCATATATTTCAGTGCTTGTAACTGATCTCTTGCTCGGATTTCATATGCTGGTAGCTGCTTGGGGATGAAAGTTAGCTGTAGAAAAAGAGGTCTAGAAATAAACTCTTCATGTTCATAATAATAAGTAATGCGGCCGAAGAAGTAGGAATGCTGGAACCTTACATGAACAAGTGATTTTCATCTGTGATGAAAAAATGGGGGAGTGATCTTCAACTCTTAGGGTTCATAGTTCCAATTGGCTACACAGAAAAATAACACAAATTATGATTGAAACAATGTTCTAAAGTTTATTATTAAAAAATTAATCATATCCACAAGCTGAATTTATTACATGGTATAAGCAAACGTTAAATTTTCCATTAAACGTATAAACATGAGTAAATTATCATAGAACAAGAACCAGTTAAAAAGTTAAAATCAGCCTCAAATTACCAAAGGAAATGATAGACTTCGTTGGTAGAATTGTTAGGAATGTAGATCAAAGCTTAACTCAAAACTAACATCACCAAGAAGCAAATTGACTGGTAGAACAAGAGGAATAAAAGACTTGAAAAACAATTATATAGTTTTACCTATTAGCTGCTGCATAATGCCACATTCTTGTGGCCCTCTTAAATGAATTTGCAAAAGCTAGGATTCGAAGAACAAGCTAATTCTTCAATTTTTTAAGGATCTCCACAACCTGTTTCATAGATGGTCTTATGGAAAGAGATTCAACAGTGCAAGCTAGTGCAAGTCTCAAAATTCCGACAAGCTTATCCATCGGTCCCGCCTCCAAGAGAGAAGGAGAGAAGAGCTCGACAGAGCGTTCTTCCTGGATCAACAACCTTCCCCAAGCAACAATGTTGAAGCCATCTCCAAAATCCCAGAATGCTGGATCAAGAGATCTCTTCCCTGACAACAACTCCAGCAGTACAACACCAAAGCTATAAACATCAGCCTTATCTGATACTTTACATGTTGTGGCATACTCAGGCGCAACATATCCAAAGGTACCTGCCACATTAGTTGTAGCATGAGTTTGCGACACTTCTAATAACCTTGCTAGCCCAAAATCAGAGAGATAAGCATTTAGTTTCTCGTCTAGTAAAATGTTACTAGGCTTGATATCTCTATGAACTATTCTAGGTGCACAAGAGTAGTGAAGATATGAAATTGCTTGTGCAAGATCTAGAGCTATCTTGTGAATCACTGGCCATTGGATATCAAGCTGAGGCATATTCTGAATAAAAGTTTCAAGGTTTCCACCAGAGAGATAATTGTAAATGAGGAATGTGTCTCTTTCTCCCCTGTGGTAACCTATTAGTGTCACTAGGTTTTTGTGTCGAATCCTTCCCAATGTTCTAATTTCAGTATCAAACTGCTGGAGACCCTGAAATTTTCCTATGTAGAGCCTCTTTACAGCTACCAAGTAACCAGGGAGCAACTCTGCCTTGTAAGTGGCCCCAAACCCACCAGTTCCTATCAAGTTTTGGACGCTGAAATTACCAGTAGCTCTGAGAACGTTACTACAAGTCAACTCAGAAGGAGTTTCAGTAAAGGTCACAACAACTTTACTTCCTAGACTTGGATTTATAAATCTCTTTCTCCAAGTTATCAGAAAAATGATCAGCAACACCAGAATGAAAACGACGGCGGTCGCAGAAGCAATAGATGCTACCATGAAGGGCTTGAACTTGCTAATTCGACCATTCGAGCTTGCCGTGTAATTTTTCGAAGCAAGTCCTGGAGGGTTGGTGTTCAAATATAAGCATGGCTCCAAGAATTGGTTTCCTTGGAAGAGTTTACAATCAGTGACATGCACAAGATGTGGAATTTCACCAGATAGGTTGTTGAAAGAAACATTTAGCATTGCAAGTCTTGATAGATTTGAAAAAGATGGAGGTATATTGCCTGAAAGGTAGTTATGATCAAGTAAAAGCATTTCAAGGTTAGAGGCATCAGCTAAGCTTGAAGGGATAGAGCCAGATAGAGAATTCCTTGACAAATCCAAGAGTTTAAGAGACGTTAGTTCCCCAAGCTGAACCGGGATTGTACCTGATAAATAATTACCACCTAAGAGAATAACTTCCACATGCTTCAATGTTCCCAACTGATTTGTAACGGTACCATTCAGATTGTTCCTTCTTAAGTCAATATACAAGAGGGAGAGCAAATTGCCGATATCAGAAGGAAATGAGCCACTTAAATTATTATTTGCTGCTTCAAAGATCTTAATTTGCAAGCAATTTTGGAGCATCCCGATCTCCCCTGATACCTGATTGCTACTCAAGTTGATTGCAAAGCCTCTTAAACCAGTACAAGATTTCCATAAATTATCAGGAAGGGAACCATTGAACCTATTATTACTCAATAACAAGCCATATGAGAAATTCTCATTAGCTGGTAGAAGAAAATAAGGCATCGAGTCACTGAAATCATTGGAACTGAAGTCATGGAGAATCAGAAAATCACCATCAAACACTAATCCAAATGGATTAGCTTCTTCAGCACTATGAAGAAGATTTTTGTAGTAAATTTTCAAAAGATCATCGTCTTCCTGGCTCCCAAGTAGAGTTTCAGAGTACATATTTTTTGTGCAAATCTTGCCAGACAATCCAGCAAGAGATCCCGAAAGAGTGTTTTGACTGACATTAAAATAGGCCATGCACGGCACACTTAAAGCTGCAGGAACTGGACCCTGGAGATTGTTCAAGCTCAGATCCAAGTAAGTAAGATTCCCACACAAGCCAAGCCACTCTGGTATACCACCAGCTATGTAGTTTTGCCCAAGGTTAAGAATCCTTAGATTGCATGAACTGTTTCGAAAACCAGGCAACCGTCCATCAAGGTTTGCTCTTGGAGTCCAGAGAATCTGCAGGCTCGGAATTGAGAAAATTTCAGGTGGGATAGACCCAATGAAGGCGTTAAATTCCTCAGTGGTACTCAAGTAGGGCTGTGGAGAGCTACCAGTAATGGAGTAGCTAATCAAATTGGTCAGGACTAGAACTGAAAGCTGGTGGCAGTTACCGAGCTCCTTTGGAATCCTATCAGTGAGGCTGTTCATGGAAATATCCAGTACTCGAAGCTCGGTTATCCTGCCTAAGTTCGCCGGAATGCTCCCTTCGAAAATATTGCCATCAAGAAGCAAAGTTTGGATGTTGGAGCATTTCCCAATATCCGGAGGAATTGCACCAACCAAAAGATTGCCGGAAAGTTTAAGGTGATTCAGCGACTTGCAATCTCCAATGGGACTAACATTTATCCTTCCCGAAAGCCGATTAAACGACAAATCCAAAGATTTAAGTGGCGCCAGTCCGATTAAGCCGTCAGGAATGGGGCCTTGAAGTGAGTTATAGGAGAGATCAAGAACACCAAGGAACGGCAAGTTAGCTATCTGATCGGGGATCCGCCCAGAGAAATTGTTGCCGCGGAGATCCAGAAGCTCTAGTTGCCGAAGCGCGCCAATCGCCGCCGCAGGAATCTCGCCGGAGAATGAATTGTAAGGAAGGGAGAGGAACCTGAGCTCGGTAAGATTCCCGATGTCGGAGTTCAGCATTCCAGCAAGCGGCGATGCCTTTGTGCCGGCGAGATCGAGGCCACTGACTCTGCCGGAGCTCTTGTTACAAGTAACTCCATACCACTCGCACTGGTGGTTACTCACCGCCGGATCCCATCCAGAAAGGATTTCAGAGGGATCAAAGGTGACGGAGCTCTTAAATGCCAGGAGGGCGGCCTCATCCCCGGCCGCCAGGTCCAACGCCGCCGCCATTAACGAAAATAATAACACAAGACAGACCAAAAGAAGAAATTTTAGAATGAAGAGGAACCCCATTGCCGGCGGAAAGTGGAGAGCAGACGGCCGCGCGCTTCCACAAAGCTAACTACTTTTTCATCCACCAAGAATAACCCATAGCCGGCAGCCTTTCTGTAGAAGAAAAACGTCTCCTTCGCCGTAAGTAATCGTATACGAATAAGCCACCGGTCGTAAGAGTTCACCGCTGCGACCAACCTTATCGAAGAAGATTCAGTGGGAGTTACAAAACAGGGAAGCAACGACGAGGACACGAAAGGAAGAGACGGGGCTCCGAATATTTAAAATTGTGCTCGAGTACTTCTAAATAATGATCTTATTATTATTTTTTAAATTTTAATAAAGCTCAGCCAGAAAACCGAGGGAACGGTAAGATGCTCCGCGGGGGCCACCAGGAGGAAGATCAAGACAACCTGCCGGCCGTAACCAATTAAAAATTTCAATTACGTTTAATAAAAAATAAGCTAAAACAGAGACGGGTGTGGTGTTATGTGAAAGATGGGGTCTTTTTAAATTTAGTCCTGTTTGGATCATTAGCGCTTAAGAGACAAAGCAATGGTCATCTTAAGGATGTATTGTCATTTAGCATTCAGTAGATGCATATATTGTTGGGAACTTAGGGAGTTTATGATAACTATTATTAGGATTTATATAGTAATTTAAGGGTGTGTATTTCAATAATATGGATTATTTAATTTTATGAAAGCATTAAATTAATGGATCTTAATTATAAATTTTAAAAATTTGAATCATAAAATTATTTTTTTTAATTAAATCAATCATATGAGAATGATATTTTCAAAATTTTATCTTGATCGGGTACGACTCTCGAGACAAAATAAAGTTGGAAACTTTTGAAATTAAATTTGGGATCATCCGAACTCTAATTTCAGCAAATTTATAGTCGAACTGAACGTCTTGAAAATAAAAACCCAACGACACGAAATTCGACTCAATCCGAGCCCAAAAGAGTTCAAATCGAATACCTGAAGTGCATTTGGAAAGCTGAAACCATAAATTGGATTTTAGTTTGAGGACCAACCGACGCCGAACTTCCACCCAACTGACCACCGTCGCCCGCCAACCCTTCCGACCTCCATCGCCCGCCGATTACCGTCCTTCCTACCTTCGTCGCAAGACAATGTTCTTTCTAGTAGAACTTAAAAGCCAAGAAATGAGAAGGCTTTTCCAAACAGATTCTTAGTTTAATCTATACGTTATATTCAAAAAAATCCACAGCTTTATATGGTATTGTGAACTTAATTAGAGTAAGATTATTTAAAATAAATTTTATTTTAATTAAAATTAAATTGAAATTGAAATTAATGAATCACTTGATCCGAGCCCTCAATAGTTAGGGATTAGAACATAGCTAATTGGACAGAATTAAAGGTAGACAATGGCCCAAATTTAACTTTGCTCGAGATGTATCTATTGTCTTTCTAAGTATACTATGAGTTAAATTCGGTTCAATTCGATATCATATGTAATGCACACATTTCTAAATACAAAAAAAATATAAATTTATTTTACAAAATCTTATTGTTGTAAAATAAATTTATATTTAATTTCTCATTTTGTGATTGATTAATTAAATTTTCGCTTGTTTTCTTTGATTTGATGCATTAAATTTTTTAGTTTACTTTTACTCCTTAGATTTAGGAGTTTTGCCAAAAAATAAAAATAAAAAGTTGATGCAAAATAGAAATTCATAATAAATTCTTTTAATTTAATTCATGATATAAAATATATTGTTTTTATTAGGGTGCATGACACGCTGGATTTAATTTAATGTTAAATAGTTTCAAATATGTTAATGTAGAAATATTTAGCGGTTATTAGTCTTTATTATTGGCTTCAGATTTAGGGTATCAATAAATGACCTAACTCGAACTCAATATGAAAAATTCTGGTCCGGATTGACTAGTTTAATAAACAGGTCGGAAAACCCAACTTGATCATAAACCGCCTGGGTTTCTTCTTCAGGGAAGTTCATGCTTTCCCCTTTTTTTATTTCTAGCATGGTTGTTAATCGATTGAAAGACCTCGATTTTTTGGATGGGTCGTCGATTTCTCGTTCCTTTAAAGAAGCTTTGGCTGACTCTCTTCTTATTCTTCACATTTCTCTGATCTTAAAACAACTCATCGTGGAATGCCATCCCTTTGGATTTCTGAAGATGAAATTCTTGCTCTTGCTACCCCTTTTGAGTTTGCTTTGGTGGGAAAGTTCCATGGTCGGCGGCCCTCTATCGATTTTATCTGCAACTTTTTCTTCAACCTCTAGCTTTTGGGGGATTTCTCTGTTACTTTGCTTAACCATAAGCATGTTTTGATAAAGTTTGCTAATGATATGGATTATTATAGAGTATTCTCTCATCGTTTCTATTTTGTGAGCAACTGTTTCATGAAAATTTTTCAAATTGACCATTCTTTTTTATATTGAGGTGGAATCCCATATTATCCTGATCTAGATCTCATTCCTTAATCTAAGGCCTCATCTCTTCTCCTCCCGTATCATTCATAGCCTTGGTTCCATGTTTGGCCGCCCTCTTAAAACTGATAATGCCAGTTCTTGCGGGTCTAAGTCTTCTTTTGCACGTGTTTTTGTTGAGCTTGATGTCACCAAACATTACCCCGATTGGATCTGGGTTGGTTCAGAAAATGTTGATTGCATACAGTCTGTTGTGTTGGAAGATTTTCCATCTTATTGTTCCCATTGCAAATTGCTTGGCCATTTGGTCGTGGACTGTCGAATTTTGCACCCTCAACTAGATAAATTGCATGCTGACATTACAATTTCTATTAATGCGGGTGTGACAGTTTCTGATGGGGGGCTTGGGAATGCTGGTTTAACTTTTAAAGGAAATGGGATTAATGTGGAAAGTGGGCCTTTGACTTCTCTTATTTGTGAGTTGGAGCATTTCATTATGCCTTTGGATTCGGTCATCCCTATGGCTCCTTTTGTCTTACCTATTGGTGGTTTTGATTCTGAGATGGATGTTGGCATTAATGTTAATCTGTATGATAAGGATGTTCTGGATCATGTGTGCAATGGATGTTGGCATTAATGTTAATTTGTATGATAAGGATGTTCTGGATTATGTGTGCAACAATTCTATTAGTCCTTATGTGTCCCCTTCAATCCAAGGGTTCGGTGTGGGCATAAATTATTATGATGCAAATGATTTGGCTTTGGTTCTGGCTATTGATCAACAGACTGATGCTTCCCCTATTGTGGGTGAGAAGGCTTCTTTGGAAAACGATTATTGTCAAGTGAATTTAGTTGATGGTAGCTCTCCTTTGTTTGAAATGACATTGCCGCCTAATATTGCCATTGAGAATGATAATGTGGTCCTTATCATTGTGTCTATCACTCTTATTTATAATGATGCCTTGAATGCCCGTCTGGCTTCAAATTTGAAAGTTCCCTCTATGGTTCAATCTGAGTGGCTGTAGGATTATTCCTCTTTGGAAGATCGGGCTGATGGGGATGAAATGTTTGAGTCTAGAGATGAATTTCAAGATTTGTTTGGTATGAATGTAGCTCATATTGAGGATGCCCTTTCCATTGGGGGCTCTAAATGATGCAGGAAAAAAAACGAAAACAAATCGAAAAAGAAGTTATGTTATATCAGGTTCTTAATTTTGTGGTTTTTGTGGATCGTTCGTAGGATTTTTGATGCTGAGGTCAGTTAGTTGCTTGGAGTGGGGTTTTAGTTGGTTGTTTCAAGTGTTGTCTCTTGGTTGGATCATCAGACTATGATAAGGCATTTTCACTGCTCGGCCCTCTAGATGGCATGGGCTTATTTTGGCAACCTTGGTGGTTGTTCTCTTCATTCTGGTGCTATTTGGGGCTTCGTGATGCATGTTTTTTGACCGCCAATGGATGGTCATTGACTGACAGCTGAGTGGCACTGTTTGAGTCTGACTGGCTTCTTGGCCTTCTTTTTTCTATTGTTGTCTTTTGACTATTTCAAGTTGCCTTGTATTATGTCATTATTCCTTCATTAGCCTCATTTTGACCTTTACCAATAATTTTCTTTTCTACTAATGAATGCATTTATTTGTTGCAAAAAAAGGTCGGGTTCATGTTAGCCTGAAACTAACACATTAAATATTTTTTCCTTACTTTTTTTTTACTTGTGCTTGTAATCTTCTCATTTTGGATCACATATCCTAAATTTTATAGTTAATAATAATAATAATAATAATAATCAAAACAGGTTAATGGGTCGGGTTCAAGTCATTCATGTTACTAGCGAGTTGGGTTTGTATTTTTATTTTTATTTTTAACAAAAGCAAATTTTATTAGATAAATGATCAATACAACACATGGCCAAAGCAAAAAAATAGGCCAATAAAAATAAAGTACAGCCATAAGATTACAATTCTCGTAAGGGCAAAAAGTCTGAAAACCGATAAGTTAGACGGACTCAAACCGCCACCTGGTTGCCAGGCATGGATCATCCAAGGAGGAATAAAAGGAAGCATCCAAAAACCGAAATCTAGCAAAACGGAAACCTCCACAAAGGTTGCCAACCAAGCTAAGGCCATCCAAGGCGCATGCAGGAAAACTGCTTCATCATTGTCCAGACCCCAATTCAGTGCAACACTATATACAAATTCAAAATAACCAACAAAACCAAAGCCAAACAAATACCAAAAGAAACATTCATTTCTTTTTGACCTTGTGACTTCTAAACTTATCATTCTTTTTGAAAAAGCCACCATCTGCAATTAGAAGAGCGCACATTTTTAACTCAGTAGTCTTCTTCCCACCATTTAAATAAAAGCCCTCATTAAGATCTAACCAATTGCATTGCGCCAAAGCACTACCACCTGCAAGATGAGCCAACATGTCAGTATTAGAGACAACAGCTAAAGGAACATCAACCAAATGTCCCTTAACACCATCAAACTCCACCCCGATACTCACATCATCGGAATAATCTTTTTGACTTATTTATTAAATAGGTCGAGTTCGAATTGACTAAAATTTACCCGTTTTGATACCCTATTCAAATTTTAAGTTGAAATAAAGTGGATCTCAGTGTGTCGAATTTTTCTTCTATTCACTTCATAATAAGTAATTTCAAAATCAAAGATTCAGTTGAGTACACTGACTATGATTTCATATAGTTGAGGAGCTCATATGATTAATGATGCCCTCTAAAAAGTTTCAGTATAAAGGAGAGCGATGATCAATATGTAAAGCTTCGAGTTCTCAAGTAAAGAAGATTGTTAAAACATGCTATATTTTAAATTTAGGTTTTGTTTGGGATAATTTTCTTATTATTTTTTAAAGCAGTTTTTTAGTATAAAATTTTTAATATTTATACTAAAAATTTACTTTAAAAAAACAATAAAAAAGTGTTCCTAAATAAAGCCATAAGGTTCGTTTGGGACAGCTTTCTTAATGCTTTTTAAAATAATGTTTTAGTTAAAAAAAAAAAAGCTATTTTAGAAAGCAACGAGAAAGCTATCCCAAACGCAGCCATAGTCTAACACTAGGAAATTTGATATCCAATAATTGGCCCTCACTCAATGAGTCAAATTTTTTGGTTTAAAATAAATCAACTTTGTTCATTTACCATAATGATTTGATTTGCTTTCGGACAAATTCAAGCAGGAATCTTCAGATATTAAAATATGGGTCAAACAATGGAGAAGAAAAGCTTGTTACGATGAATGAGGAATAATATATTAGTTTGATTAAAAATTATCAGAAGAACCGTCACTCAAACAAATATAAATACGTATCTCATTTTATTCTCTTTTTTTTTAGAGTTTTGACTATTAATTAAGAGGTTTTGGATTGAGTCTTATATATGTGATGTATGTATGAATTTGTCTTAATTAATTTAAATATCTCAAAAAAAAATTAAAAAAAATAGAAATTAATTTATATTCTTTCAAATTTATTAATCATTTTTATCATAATAAAACTTCGATATAAGAATTTTACTGAAAGATTGATAATCATTCAAGAAATTTAATGATTTTTTTATGAGGATCAAATTTGGGTTAAAATTGAATCAAATTAAGCTAAGCAAAATTAGTCAATATCTGGATTTGACTGGAATCAAAATAAGAGAGAACCGCTTTGAGTTGATATTGAACTAAGGGGCTTTTTGACTTATTAAAAAAAGAATAAAGAGTAAAATGAAATATCATGTAATTTTTATTTTTTTTGAAATATTAGGAGTTGTTTGGATTATTGTAAAAAAAAATAAAATGAATATAATGTAAAGCCCAACTATAGTGATGGTCAGTAGTTAGTAGTGGAGGTACAAGATGGATGACATGTAATAATGTCACATGTGCAGTAGTGACCACAACAGCTAACTGGTGCCAACGACCAACGATTAGTAGGAACAATGGTTGACTGGCGGGTAGGCGGTAACAATGATGGCTAACAGAGGCTCCGCTTCAGCCAGTAGTGGGCGACAATGGCAAGGGGCGACCAATGGTGGCCATCAACGATAAGGGGGCGATGGCTAGTAACAACAGCGGAGTCTGCTTGCAATGTATTGTAGAATTTGATCAAAACAGATGAATTTAGAATACATCAAAACTTTACTCATTACTTCTTCGTTAAACCAAACACCAACATTTCAACATTGAATACTTTACCTTTCTTTTTCAGCAAGCCAACCAACCCCTAAGATCTTATATTCAAAACCCTAAGGAAATAAACGGACAAATTGTGTTGCTCATCATTTGAAATTCGATTATTAGTTATGGATTAACACAGGACAGATTTGTCAGAGCACAGGTTTAAAATATGATTAGTTTGTCTTAATCACAATTTAAAGAAAAATTATGCTCATAATACTGTTTAAATCAATTAAGTTAATGGCATGTTCAGAGCTCTTCACATGCGTGCCTCAATGGCTCAGTCCACTCTTAAATTAATTAGGATATGTTTTTAGTCTAATTATACTCACGTGATTCTAAGCACTTTTATTTCTTAATGAGTAGGGAATTTAAATTAATAAATTTAGTCTTTAATACAATTTTGAAATAAAGCTAACGCGTACAGTAACTTTGACTGCTGACAGCATGATTACGTAACAAATTTTTAATAAACAAATGAAACTCAATATCATAATTAATTTTTAGGGGGATTTACAGTTTATTTCATCCTATTTACACATCCTAAATTTTAATATTACATTCTTACCACTTATATAAAATTGTAATATCAAACATATCACTGTTATATTTCATTCTTACCACTCATATCACCTTATAAATTTTAATATTTTATTTACTATGGATAATAGATGTATAATATTTAAATTTTAGATATTAAATAGGTAAATAACATAGAAAAAAAATGGTATGTATGTAAATCCCCCTTAATTGTATCATTTAGGATCAACAAATTCTAATTAGCGCAATCAATTTTTGTTTTTGTGTATTTTTTTAATTAAAATTAAATGTATTTATATAAATTGATTTATTTTGAAACATACAAAAAATAAATTTGAGGTATTAATTTATTATTTTAAGATAGTCATCTTAAATTTCATAGATGATTATACCTACCATTCTGACTTGACCTAGGTTGATCTATCTCTTAGATTACTTTCTTAGAGGTTCAACTATATCTTATAGGCTATTTGAAGATGTAGAGACAACTTGGGTTTATCTAACTCTTTGGCTAACCAAAGTTAGCATAAGGTGAATCCAAATTAGCCTATTTAAGTTAATTCTATATCCGAAAGCGAATCAAGTACGACCACGTCAACAGTACTGAGCCGCAGTACCAAACAATACCGAACCACAGTACACAACAAAGAGGGACAGCACACTGTTTAACAGCAAGGATATATCAACAAAATCCAAAGGAGGCAAGACTTTTGGTAATCTCATGGTCTTGCTGTGAATTAGTTGTGAAGGCAAAACATGCTATTGAATAATATATATTTTTTTCTTTCTAAATACAGGGTGTCCTAGATTCCCTCTCACTAATTCTATAGGCTGTCTATCACTTGTTATGAAGTCATATAGAAAAAAATTAATGTTTTTTTGTCCATAGCTTGGCATCTATCATTAATTCTATAGACTACAGATTTAATAATCATTGTGAATGATAGAATCTGTGGATTTGAATAACTATTTATATTTACATTCTTCAACTCACCATAATAAAAGAATCTTTGGATTTAAATGAGCATTTTTAGAATTCATAATCATAAAAATAAGAACTGAGATTCAATTATAATATTTTTAAAATCACCTTCAATTTTTTTTAGCCCATGCAAATAATAGTAACAATAATAATAATGCATGACTAAGTTAAACAAGAAATTTAATATGATTTAACTTTTTTTCCAGAAAATAAAAATAAAATAAGATGCATTAATGAAGGACAACTAAGAAATAGTTATTACAATAAAAAGAACACATCACTAAAACTAAGATTTCATTTGGGACAGCTTTCTTACTGCTTCTTACAACAACTTTTTAATATGAAAATTCTAATTTTTGTACTAAAAAGTAATTTTAAGAAGCAATAAGAAACTCGTCCCAAATGAAACTTAAGTCTTTGTTTAACATAGCTTTCTTATTATTTTTAAAGCAAGCTTCTAGTACAAAAAAAAATTAAAACTTGAAATTTTCGTACTAAAAATTTATTTAAAAAGCAATAACAAAGTCATCTCAAACAAACCCTAAGTATAGAGAGTTTGGACCCCGAGCGCCTAGGGTTTTCTTTTTCCCTAACGCCTCCTCCTGCTGATCCCTCATCTCGTCCTCCTCCGGCGTTGCCGGAGGATAAGTTCCTCTCTTCGCCATGGGTTCCTATCTTCCCCCTTCTGATTTTCCCCCTCTGTCCGCAAGCTAGTAGTTTTGTTAGCTCTCCTCCTAAAAATTAGAGTCATGTGTTTGCCTCTGAGGTCAGTTCTACTAAAACCCTTTCTTTTTCACATCATCCTTCGGAGCTGGAAGTCATTCCTTTCTCTTGTGAGAAACTGAGCAAAGGAGGTGAGGATTGGAGTTTATGTCTGGTTGGGTACTCGATTGGCCGAAGGCCTTTTTACGAAGCTCTGACCGGAGCTATCAATAAAACGTGGATCTTGTCTGGTTCGGTTAAGCTTCTCACGTTAAATGACGGCTTCTTCCTCTTTCGCTTCTCTTGTCGGGATGATTTAGACATGGTCTGGTCGAGAGGTGTGTGGTTTCTTCTGGGAAAGCCGTTCGTGTTTCAGAAATGGCATCCGAAGTTCATCCCCAAGCGGGAGTAATTTTCCACTGTTCCTATCTGGGTTAAACTTCATGACCTCCCCCTAACTTGTTGGAATTCTGAAGGGATTTCTCGCATTGCTAGCAAGATCGGCATTCCTGTTGCTGCGGACAAACTCACTGAGGAAAAGACCAGACTTACTTATGCCAGGATTTGTGTTCTTGTGGATAATCTGGCTACCTATCCGGAGGACATTCGTGTCTCTTTGGACGGTGTCGAGGTTAAGCTGAAACTTCAGTATGAGTGGAGATCGTTCCCCTGTGATCATTGTAAGTCTTTAATGCATTTTTCATCATCTTGTTCGACAAAACCTATTCTTGATTAAAATGTTAAAACCAAGGAAAAGGAAGGCAATCGTGGTCGGAGTTTTAGCAGGCAGGCTCGTTATCGGGCAAAATCAAAATCTCAGATCAGACAATCTGAGGTAATTGTGGGTAAGACCGATTCTGGGCAAATTGATACTCTTCATGTCATTCAAGCTATGGCGTCCATCACAAATGCTCTAGGACAACCTTTACATTATCAGCCTCATTCACCCACACCTAAAAATTCTCCTTTTAAAACTGCTGTAACGATTGGGGTTTTCCCCTTAAACATTCCTCTTGCTTCTGGGGAGGTGAATATTTCTGGCATTCCGAATCTGAATTCGCCTCATGAGGATATTTCCTCCTCTTCCAGCTCCCAAAACTCTCTATCAACTGCCATTCCGAAAGCTATTACCTCGTCTCAGAACTCTCTCTATCAACTGCTTTACCGAAAGCTATAACCTCGCCTAATAGATTTGATGCTTTAATTATAGAGGATGATCAAAGTCAACAAGAAGAAGTTTTAAAAGTATTAGAGGATAGGGAGAATAAGTTTGATAAAACTCCTGCTGATCATCCTAAAAATCCGGAGAAGAACAAACAACTTCTAGCTACTGTTCCCTACTAAAAAACCTGCAAGGGGGAAGCAGACCAAAAAATCTCATGCTAATCAACATCAATAATGTCTTTTCCACCCATGGCGGCGTGGAATGTCAGGAGTTTCAATCACCCTGATAAGGTTTTTGGTTGTAAGCGACTTATTCAATATTTTAAGCTCGATTTGGTCTGCATTTTGGAGAATCGGACCAATGTCTTATCGCTTCAGGACCCTTTCTTTGAATCCTCTCACTCTCTTTTTGTGGATGAAGCCAGCTGTCATAACTTCGATCTTAACTCTTCGAGGAGGATTTGGGTTAAATGAAATGCCTCAAAATTATGCTTCAAGCCTACTATGATCTCCTCTCAGTTAATTTCTGGTACGATTTGGGTTGCTAATCAACCTATATTACAGCTTTATGTTATTTATGCTTCTAATAGCTCTTTAGAACGTAAGGTTTTGTGGGACTCCATTACTCAGTCCTCTCCTGCCAACCAATTCCCTTGGGCTCTTATAGGGGACTTCAACTGCTGTCGTTTTACTTCTGAAAAACTAGGTGGTTCTCCTATTACTCTTTCTGCCTTGATAGACTTCAATAATATGATTTTTAGTAATGGATTGAAGGATCTTAATTCTGTTGGCTTGAAATATACCTGGTTTAATCAACGATCTGATAACCCCATTCACATCAAACTAGACAGAGTGCTTGTGAATGAGGGGTGGTTGAATGCCTTTGCTGATTCGTATTATTCTATTCAAAATCCATCTTGTTCGGATCACTGCCCTATTATTCTCCATTATGGCTTCAACTTTCAGGTGCATCACAGGTTTCTTTTTAAAAATTATTGGACTAAGCTTGACAACTATTGGTGTCATCTTTTGGAGGTTTTTTCTCAACCTTGTAATGGCAATCCTTTGTCTCATTTTTGTAAATCTCTTAAACTGTTAAAAGGCTGCATCAAAAAAGAGGTTTGGTCTTCCTCAAGTATCAAGAGGCATTTAGATGCATTGATGAAGAAACAAGTGGATCTGTTGGGTAAGCTTCAGGATGATCACAACAATTTGGCTTTAAATCTTTCCTACAAAGATGTTACAGCTGAATTAGTTAACTTCAATTCTATTCATACTTCTTGGACTATTCAGAGGGCTAAGGTGAACTGGTTAAAAAATGGAGAGGATGATATTAAGTTCTTATTTGCTAAAATTAGGACTAGGAGAGGAGGTAACAAATCGGTAGCGAACCTGCTTGCTAGTAATCATTCTTCCTCTACTTCTGATGTTATTTCTGCTATTACTGATTATTTCCAAGATCTTTATAATCCCGTCCCTCCTGCTTTCTTGCGGTTGGAGTTTTTTCCGGTTGGGTCAAGGCTTACTAACAGTTTTGTTTATTCTTGCACTTCTCCTGTTATGGATGATGAAATTAAGAAGGTGGTTTTCATGGGTTCTACCAACTCTGCACCCGGGTCAGATGGATTTAACTTCTATTTTTATAAAACAGCTTGGCACATCATTGGTCCATCGGTTTGTAGAGCTATCAGATCTTTCTTTCAAAAATGTTACATGCCTAATGGGGTTAAAGCTACAGCTTTAGCTATCATCCCCAAGAACAAAAATGCTACCCTGATTTCTGATCACAGGCCGACTGCCTTGTGTAACTCTCTCTACAAAATTATTGCAAAGGTTATAGCTCAAAGACTTAAACCGATTATGAACTCCATTGTTATGGACAACCAAGCTGGTTTCGTCAAATCTAGAGTTTCTACCGACAATATCCTTCTTGCTAGTGAAATTCTTGCTTATGTTGGTAAGAACAAGGAGGTAAATTCTTCTGTGCTAAGCTCGATGTCAAAAAAGCTTTCGACTCTATTTCCAAAGAGTTCTTGTTAGCTAGACTTCTTCAAAAAGGTTTTCCTAATCTCTTTGTGAATTGGATCAAAGCTTGTATCTCTGATGTCAACTTCTCCATTGTGCTTAATGGGGCCCTTGAGGGGTATTTCTCTTCTTTTGCTGGGTTAAGGCAAGGTTGCCCTCTTAGTCCTTATATCTTCTGTTTGGTTATGGATGCTTTCTCTAATCTCCTTGAGGGTCGGGGTTTTAAAGGCATCTCTCTTGGGCAATATTCCATCAATCATTTGCTTTATGCAGATGATGTGCTTATCTTTGGAGAGGCCTCTATTGATAACTGTAACTTGTTGGCTAACATTTTAAGTGATTTTGCTAACGCTTCAATTCTTCATATTAATTATGACAAAAGTTCTATTATGTTTCCTAAACATTTGAACAATTTTTCTGACCTTTGTCAAGCTTTGTCGATTCACAATATGGTTTCTAAAATCTCTTATCTTGGGGTTCCTCTATCTTTCTACAAGTTGAGAATTGAAGATTTCATGCCTCTTATGGATAGTGTTAATAAGAAAATGAATGGTTGGAAGGCTAACTTACTGTCCTTTGCTGGTAGGCTTCAATATATCAAATTCACTATTCAGAACACCATTGCCTACTGGATCAGGGGGTCGATTCTAACTAAAGCTGTCTACAAATATGTCAAAAAAACCTCCTCTAGGTTTCTTTTCTTTGGGGATTCTCAGGTTTCTAAAAAGTTACATATGGTTTCTTGGGACAAAATTTGTAGGCCTAAATGTAAGGGTGGCCTTAGTATCCCTTCCATTTTTGCTCTGCAATTTGCCTACAACTGTTCTGTCATTTATATGATGTATAACCTCCCTTCGCCTCTTTCTACTTGGCTTACTTATAGATACAGGTCTCCTTGGAGCCCTCCACCTGCTTTTGCCTCAAAACTCTGGCATTCAATTTGTGAGACTGTTGTTGGTGTTAAGTCTTGCTTTAAGTTTATTATTACTCATAATGCTCCTATTTCCTTGAGATGGGACCATTGATGTAATAACACCACCTTGGCTGAATTTTCTGGAGTTAATCTTGTAGAGGGCATTCCGGATTGCTCTTTGAATGAATTTCTTGTTTCGTCTCACTGGGTGTTTTCTGACGACTTCCCGCTGTTTTTTAGAAACATTTGTGAGAAGTTTTATGTTTCTAATGAGGCTGGCCCGTGTCTGATTTGGAAATATTGCAAAAACTATAGATTCAACAAATTTATTGAGTAGTATTATGCTGACATTCCTAATTGTACTTGGAACAAACTTGTTTGGCCTAAAAGAAATATCATTAAACACTCAGTTTTTGTGTGGTTAGCTTTAATGGGGGAGCTGAAAATGGCAGATGCTCTCCAAATTAGGAACACTATTGTTTCGTACCTTTGCAGTTTTTGTTTTTTCCATAAAGAAAATGTCACACATTTATTTTTTGAATGCCCTTACTCCTCTATCATTTCTGCCCTCATTCCTGGTCTAAAATGTTTCCTTCTGAGGCCCAATATAATGCAGATTTTGGAGTGGGTAAAATCTGAGTTCAAAGGTAAAGCTGAGTTTAAATTTTTTTACAAAGTATTGACTTGTTGTGGAATTTATCATATTTGAAAAGAGCGTAATAGCAAGAGATTTTGTAATTCCTCTTTATGTCACACTACTTTGCTGCTAAACATTAAGAGAAACATGTTTGACAAGGTTTTGAAATGGAAGAATACTTGGGACTTCTTGGAGAAACTATAATTTGTCAGGCTTTTTGGTTCTGGGAGTTACTAGGTATCTTCTGGGTTTTTTTGTTTCTCAAGCCCTGCTGCTGTTGGCATTTATTTTGCCTATTTTATTGTTGTGTTCCTTCGAGATGTTGGTTCAGGATGTTTTCCTGCTGATATTGGGCATGATGGTAAATCTGGGATTAGTTGGTGGATGGTTTTGTTGCTTTCTGTGGCAAATTTATGGTGGATCATGTTATGCAGTTATGGATGTTTCGTTCTTCTCTGTTCCGTCTCAGTGGAATTGGTCACTTCGGGTATTTGCAGTTTTGCTCTGCCTGGACGATGATGAAGCTCCCTATCTATATCCCTTGGACGGTCTTCGGGCAACCAGGGATTTGTTTCTCGATATATTGCATTTTTCTGAGTCCAGGCAGTTGGACTTGGGAGCCGTTATTTCTATTTTGCCTGCAGGTTATTGCTCTCAGTTGGGATTTAATTTGAGAGAGGTCTTTGGCTGCTGGTATTTTTCACATGTTCGACTTCATCTTATGTGGTGCTGGGAATCTTGCTGTTGGCTGCTATGTTCCTCCAATTGCTCTTCTATTGACTGTTTGGGGCGGTTTCATCTCCAGCTCTTTGGGTTTAAAGTTTCACATGTTTTCTGTGCTCTTTTTGAGTTTTTGATGATATGGGTGGTATAGTTGGGGTTTCTTATTTCCTTTGTCCTACATAAGTTTTTGTTCTTGCTTATGTTGGGATTTTAATTTTTGTTACTTTTACTTGTAACTTTTTCTCAATATAGGAATATATGGGCTTTGGCCCCATATTTTCCCAAAAAAAAAAAAAAAACAAACCCTAAGTCCAATAAAACACAAAAATTATCAAAATAAATTGACCCTAAAGAGAAAATTAGTAATATGGCATGCCGTATATCAACTAAGGTACAGTTTTTTTTTCCCCTTCCTGGCTCAAAAAAAGTGTACGCTAGAAACCTGTAGCATTAATACATCATTTTATTTATTTTTTTTTATAGCTCGGATTGTTCTAAAAAAACATATAAAATTATCTAAAAAAATCACAGCAAGCACCACTCACCACGAAAAAAGGTTGAACGCCAGACTAGTCTTGTCTTCATAATTTTAAACAAAAAGCATACCTACAAAAAACCTCAGTCTTCAACCATTTATCATGGCGTGCGCTTAATCAACAAGCTGCCTCCACAAGAGACGGAAAATGCAGACAAAAGAAGTCCCAGTTTAATCATTTAAACTTCATCCAGATATCCGTTTAAAATTGCCAGTTAGAATCTAACCAGCAAAAAACCTGCAAATCAAGAGAACAGTAGCGTGTGAAGTTCAAAAATACATATTAGATCAACAAACAGCCAAAGTTTGAAAAGTTAGGCTTCATTTGGGATGCTTTCTTCTTGCTTCTTAAAGAAGCTTTCTATTACAAAAAATAAAATTTTTGTACTAGAAAGTCGTTTCAAGAATCAGTAAGAAAGCTGTCCCAAACGAAGACTTAGGCATTGCAAAAAGGGAAGAAAATACCTCGAGTAAATGGCAGCTAAGCCTGCTTCAAATATACTTCATTCCAGCCATTCTAATCCTCCTTGATATCAGATATTGACCAAGAGAATAACTAACACCAAGAAATCCTAAAATCCTCACAGTAAGTATATCTGTTATAATTATAGATGGTAAATTAAGAGGCATAGTCAGAAGCAACATCGAGTCAGTCTGTTTAACATAGTCCCACATGAAGCGGTTGAAGAGGATGTGGTTGGGTAAGGTAAGAACAATAAGTGCGGCATTTTTTACAGCAAAGAACCATCCAGGTCCTCCAATTTCAAGTCCCATCCTGCATTTCCATGCCAGACCTCCTCCCATATCCTGTAGATAGCATTCAATAGCAAGAATACAGAGATTGCAAATGTCACCGGGAAATAACGCTGTCTGTCCCCAAAACTAGCGAGAATATCCGAGTCCTGGTTGAGAAGTAACAGAATGGGAGCAAGGAAGAATATTGCACGGTTTGAACCACCTGTAAGGCTCATGTTGATAATAAGGCAGATAATGAAGCAAAGAACAGTTGAGACGTTGCCAACTGCAGGCATCCAAGAAGCCTCGGCTGCCAGTCTTTTGATTGTGAAAGCAGGTGCTGCAGATGCCCTCCGTTGTTGCATAAGCCTCAGTTTTGGCTGAAAGCCAACGTTGTGACTGAACTGATTCGGAGCAACTCTCTTTCAAAAACTTTTTCTCTCATTAGGGTCGCCAGTTCAAACTTAATCTCCAAAGATATCAGCATAAATAGCATGGCATAAAGCCCAAAAGTGACATCCTTGCTCCTTCAATTGCCAACAAGGTGCTAAACTTGTCAGGTTCAGTGTCATCAACAATGTTCTTTGCCCTGAGATGCCCTTCCATTAGGTATGATACAGGTAAGAGAGCCACCATGAGAGCAAAAACCCAAGGTAAGATTCTGGTGCTTGATGCGGATGGAAAGTGCGTGAAAACTACAAAGACAGAAGCGCAGACTATGGTTGCTACGATAAGTGGATACAAGATTACGGCTTGAAAGAAGTATTCTGCACACACATAGATGCCTAGCGTAATCCCAACTCCAACTGCATAAAATGCTCTCAATTCAACAATATACTTGATGGGAATGATGCTTGTAACTGCTGCTAATGTTAGTAATATTGTTGCTATAAGTAGCCATGAAGGCCATGCAGGCCTGGAAACCACAAAACCATATATTGAGTAGTCATCAGAAGACTGACGAGCTGCTTTGATCAAGTTTGACCTAAATGCCCAAGATAAAGGGATTGGAGGCTGCAAAAGTATAAGTAAGAGGCCCATGGTCACGACAAGCACCAGGAATCTCTTTGCCGGCTGCAGAAATAGAAAATTAAACAGCCTTCAGTGAATAAACAAAGCAGAAAGACAAAAGCAGCTTTACAATCTTAATAAATCATGAAACGGTAATCATCAAATTAAAACTATGTTCTGTTAAATAGAGGATAAGAGTTGCAGCATATTTTTTAAGGTTATGAAAACTGGCTTTTTTTAACTCCAATATGTCACAGCACTGAAACAACGGCTTCGTTTGGGATGGCTTTCTTGCTGCTTCTTAAAATAGCTCTCTAGTACAAATTTTAATTTTGTTCTATAAAGATGCTTTAAGAAGCAGTAAGAAAGCCGTCCCAAACGAAACCTAAATGTAACCCAACCAATATCATCTGACACAAACTTTTGTTTGGGATTGAATGAACATATAAAGAATGCTGTGCACATATGTCATCACATTCATGTTTAAACCAGAACGTACATTAAACTGATTGTGAAATAAAATATCTCATGTCAGTGTTAATTCGCTTATGCTATCACCAATTTGAGTCCACTCTCTATAGTTTGGCACGTCACACATTAGAAGCTGCTCAATTTCAAGCCTGGGGTTAGTAGTGTGACTAAGGGTGCTTTTGGGGGACGGCTGCAGCTGTCGGTAAAGTAGGTTGTGAAATTGTTGTACAGAAAGTTGCTTCCTGAAGTTGCTTTATATAAATCATTATATTTTGTTTGGATAGCGTAACTGTAGAACTGCTGTGCTGCAGCTGTATGTGAATAATTACCTTCATACCCTTATATATATTTAGATGAAATATATAATTTTTTAAAATTTAATTGTTTTAAAATGTATATGATAATCAACTATTAAACCCTAAACAAGCTGAATCCATTATAGTAGAAGATAAAAAGCATCGGCGAACAAACAGAGACAAATTAAACCCTAACAAAATCTAATTAAAATTCATGCAAAAACTAACGCTAATCTACAGGCAAAACAAAATCTCAAGCACAGACGGTCCATAAAA